>CALNHX010000754.1:0-289767 GCA_940337035.1 Agriotes lineatus | reverse complement strand
ACTCTTTTTACTGCAACGTTTCCCTCGTATAATTCTTCGTTGATCGGCATACCTGAAAATCAGCCCGTATGCAGGGTACAACGCCAACTCTGTGGTATATTTGCAGGGCAATCAAAGCGATGAACAACAATTTGCAAAAGTTTCGTAGTCAAAATAATTTATAGGTTATGTGTAAACATCAGAGTCAGAGACACATTTAATATGCTTAAAAAGCACGGCTTCAATATTTCTTTGCTTCGGCCGTTGGTTGCATTCAGTAACTCTCTTTATTATTAACCAAAATTCACTTGCATTTGAATCTGTGTCAACAGTTTTAAAAAACACAAGAAACAGGCATAATAAATAATTGTTTTCTGTGATAATATTGCTATTAAAAGTTAAGGGAAGTTTGTTTACAAAAACCCGAAAATAGAAATGGTGGAATGCAACTGTGGTACTTTTAGTTGTGTAAACACGGCTTTTAGTCTTCTGCATTATTATAAGTGATGATGATGATGATATACTATTATTTAATTTTATTTTGGTACTCAGCCAACAGCCCTTAGGCCAATTATAGGCGTCACTGTACATTTTGTGGGGACTTCCAACCCCACTAACGACTGTCATGATGTTGTATGACCGCCGGGACCAACTTTTTTCCGTGATAGCCGTACCACGAGGCACCGAGAAGTGCAGCCGTGGAACTCCCATCCAAGTTCTGACCAGAGACAGCGTTGCTTAACTCTGCTGATCGAACGTGGACGCTTGTTCAAGCTACACCACCCGGGACCTTAAAATCGTTTTTATAATGTAGCTGTCGTAATTGGTAATCTGGTGTAAAAATTTATTTAGTTGTTCACTCTTGGTTTTTTGAATTAATGAATGAATGCATGCAGTTTGCCATTACAATTGAATAGTTTATAAAAATTAATAGGCCATCAAATTCCAACAACAAACTGTATTTCTTATAACCGCAATATTGAATCTTCATATTTTAAACAGCTTTTATAATTTGTTTACTGATGTACAGTCGCGGAGACATAAACCGGGACAAGTCCTGTAGCACCATTTATAACTATTTGAGTATTGTAATTTTCACCTCCTAATTGTTTATGAAATCATATCTACCACATGCCAATGAACCAAAAGGAACTGGTTAATGCAATATAAGAAGCTTGGGATAGCATCGACAATGAATTCATTTAGACAAGTTTAGGCAAATTTTAGTGTCCTGCTTTATATTTCCGCAATAGTACAATACTATAAAATAATTGCAAACACTTTCAATTGAAAGTTGGTTAAGAAACAATTGCTGCTATTTTTCACGTAGGAATCTGACATGTATGGTTGCATTGTTTGCCATATTTTGGAGTAGGTATAGATGAAATCACAGAAAACGATTTCATTTTACTTTTGCTGCTTTTCCTTTTTTTACTCCTTCATCTAATGCCGTTGTAGATCACTTGATCGCCACTTCATTTCAAGTAGGTAGCCACTGAAAACTGTAATACACTTACAATTACAATTGGTGACATATCTATAATATAATTTTCCTTAATGTGTGTCTGTGGCACAAAATAAAATCTCACGTTCCGGCTTCACAGATGTTTATATTTGTTTAGGTTTTATTTTTCTTATCTTAGCACTCGGATCGGAGCTTGACCTTTCGCGTATCCTATTTCAAGTGCGCGTAGCGCGCAATTTGCTTGTTTAAGATAATTTTTATAATGACGAGATAACAGATCTAATTTTACATAAAAAAACTTCTCGTCAGAGGTTTCATGACTATTTTGGAAGAACTAGAATTGTTATGCATTGTTGAAGATCAAAAAATGCTACTATTTAAAATTGTGAGCATCCAGTTTGGCATCAAAGTGAAAACAACTTGACTATCCCTAATCCTATTTTATATTTCGACTACACAACCAATAAATTCCTATTTCTGTTTCACTAGCAGTGCAAAAATTAATTGTTTGGTAATATTTAGTTATCCACACATTTTAGAGTGTTCGTTATAATACAGATTTTTAAAATTTTTATGGAAGTTTTTTATTTGTTTTCTTTTAGGAAATGGGGTTTTTTGCTCATTAATTCATGTTGATCAGACGATTTTTCACCCTGTCACAAGGGTTTGAAATTTGTGAAAAAAATCATTTTTTTTGTACGTTTTATTGTAAGCGAAAATATGAACAGACAGAAAGTTGATACATGTTTATTTGACGGGATTTTATATTATATAATATACAAAATACCATACGTAAAACTTTTTGAAATCTATAAAATCCTAGGTAAACTTAAAAATGTGAAAAATTTGTATTATAACGGACACCCTTACACATTTTTGCAATTTCTGCCTACCTACCATCTGTCTTACGACTTTGATGACTTCAATAATATTAAAAATTAATGTTTACACCCTCTATCATAATTTCATATATTAGTTTTTAAATCGCTTCTTAATTATTGGTAATTGATTAAGCTCAGTTAATTTTATTTACTTTTTAATATATTTAATTCAATTCTTACTGTTAAAGTTGTAGTTTAACTATTCATTTCAGTAGCATAGAATGGGGTTTTATCTACATATTTATTTTATTTATTTATAAACCATGTCACTACTGCATTGTTAGTAGCAGTGGTTAGCTATTGTATGTGAAATTTGAGATTTGCAGGTAAAGTTTTGCGTCAGTCTGTGTCAAATAATATACAAAACATAACCCACTAGCCTCCAATTTGACATAGACTGACAATACACTTCAGTACTGCCAACCGTATAACATGAATCACTTTCCAAATTGTCACTATGACTTTTCATGGCTGTCAATACCAAATTTGTTTTTTTAGTGTAGTGAGTGCGCCTTGCGGATAGGCAACACACTTGCCAAGTAAGTGATGTCACCGCATCAATGCCAAAGTACAGGGTGCGCACCCCAACGGCGCAACCCTCAGCGGCGACAGTTCGAGTTGACTTGCGGGATTATTATTATGAACGTTATGTTATTATGTTATGTGCTTTATGTTGTGTCCTTATGTTAGTTAATAATAAACCGTGTAAATAACTGTAAATATATATACATTAATAAACACTACATTAGGTACTTTTTGATTCATGAAATTACAAGAATTTAATAAAATTTTGTATTATACACAACGATCAAGTTATTATTATCCACTCTTGAATCATTGACGTCTTGACTTCGTCTAGACGTTAACACTATTCACTCATCAATAAAATTTAACTTTATTTCATACTGATGTCAAAAATGACATTTTTCGGATTATTTATGGTACAAAAAATGGAACTTTAAAATCCTAGTACTTTAAAGTAAAATTTTAAAGTTCAAGTACTTTAAAACTTATTTATTGTACAAAAAATGGAACATTAAAGTCCTAGTACTTTAAAGTAAAATTTTAAAGTTCAAGTACTTTAAAATTATACGTCAGTTGTTGACATGAAATTTGAAATAATTTACTAATTTTTATTTAAAATTCATTAAACTTGCAGTATGAAATAAACCATTGTATTCACCACGAACGAAAAGTGTTTTTAAAGGTCCTCGCAAGTAATTCCGTCCTCGGCTGACGCCTCGGTTGTAAACAACTTTCTCGTCTTTAAAATGCCACTTTTCGTTCTAGATAAATAAACTACTATTATCGTCTTGTATAATAAATTACTATAAAAACGCCGAATAAAATGTTATATTGTTTTATTTTATGTAAGTCGAAAATGTATGTAATACTAAAATCGAAGAATTTAGTAAATGAATTATAAAAATAACTTGTTGGAAATTATTATACAATGAGTCCATAAAGTCTTGCACAAATTCATTTAAAATTCAGATATTTTATTATCGGAAAAACTCTCGAATATGTCAATTAGTATTTTTAGTTGCGCATTTTTTAAAGTAAAAAGTTAGCATACAGGGTGCCCCAGGTAAGAGATATGACGTCATGTAGGTTTTTTAAAATAGAATACCCTCTATATTGTACCATTTTCAAAATCTACGTTGAAAACTGAACACTTTTTGTGTAACCAACTATATCTTGAAATTCAGCAGTTTTCGAAATATTGACGTTTGAACATTGAAGATTTGGAACATTTACGCAGCTGTAAAAGCCAAACGGTTTCAATTAAAGCGAAACGGCTTGCACTTTCGTATCTCAGTTTTCTATGAGCTATCACTTGATGCTATTTTTCGATTCAACCAGAAATGTCAATTTTTTGACCGGAAGTCGGAAAAAACAATATCAATGTTTTCAAACGTCAATATTTCGAAAACCGCAAAAAAGTGTTCAGTTTTCAACGTAGAATTCGAAAATGGTACAATATAGAGGGTGTTCCATTAAAAAAAAACCTACATGACGTCATATCTCTTACCTGGGACACCATGTATACTAACTTTTTACTTTAAAAAATGCGCAACTAACAATACTAATTGACATGTTCAAGCGATTTTCCGATAATGAAATATCTGAAGTTTAAATGAATTTGTACAAGACTTTATGGACTCGTACTATGTTATCTGAATACCACTGTTGTATTTCGATAAAAATGAGTGTAAATTAATCCCATCATTTGAGATACAACAAATTAGTATGTGGTGATGTAGAAGGTAATATTGAAGTACCTAGTAATTACGAGTACTTCCATTGTAAAATCTAGTGCACGAAATACTAAACTATATTTTTAATGCCGCGGAAAAAGTTATGCAACCCATTATACTAGCAAAGAACATATAACATGAAGAACTTCAGCCCCAAGGTTTACCTGCGTATACCGCGAAATTATTCGTCCAGCAGGATCGCAGTTTCAGGCCCTCTGTGAACTAGGTAACCAGTTAAATCGTCTCAAGGTAATCCAGAAACAAACCATTCTAAAGATTGCTTCGACTAAATCGATTAGTGGTGTTGCCAGATTTAAAACATTTTTAAAACGTTGTTATATAATTGCGTTTTCCCTCGTTAATATTGTAGCTCAAACTTGCTACTTTTATTGAAATGACAGAAATTCGTCAGATAGATAGGAATTACAATAATTCAGAAAGATGTGCTCTTTGGTATAACATACGGCGCCGTTTGTTTTGTTTGCGCTCGCATCTTTCGCAATTCTCGGACTTCGGCCTTTGGCCCGCTCGATATTTAAAATTATTTGAAGTCGTGCCCATTCTATAGAATTTGTCAAAGGGAAAGCCTCTACGACGCCCAATTTCAGTTTTCGAGATGGCGCGGCTTAGGTATGTGCATACGTACCTTAAATTATTTATAAAAAACTTGCCTCGAATCGGCTTCGAACTTGCTACCTACCCGCCTAACGCTCGTCGAAGTATTTCTTTCTCTGTCGCTCGCGCATGCAAATTTCGTTTTCCTTTTTAGTGCCCCGGACCCGCGTACATCAGCTGCTCCGTGCTACTCGAACAAAACCGTTCGATCTCTGTCTCTCTCTTCTCTGTCTCTCTCTCTCTCTGTCTCTCTCTCTCTCTCTCTCTCTCTGTCTCTCTCTCTCTCTCTCCCTCTCTCTCTCTCTCTCTCTGCAGCCGAGTTCTCGGAATTCGCCGGCGAGTTTCGTGTTTCAGCTTGCACATAACATCCGGCTTGGATTTCATGCAGTTTTCGGACCTTGTGCACCCTCGATATTTTTAGATTTGGTTTTAAACTCGTGGGCGCGAGCAGCTACTACTTCTCAGTTTGTTGGTCGCCTTATTGTCACGCGTACGGCTGTTTATTGTTCTTCGCGAAAATTTAATTAATTCTTTTTAAACTAGAATCCCTGACTCTTAAACCTTTTTCTATTTTCTCTTTTTTGTTCGTACACATAATTCGTTTTTAAAATATTTTCTTGTAAAAAACCTCTTTTTTCATGTGGATATTTTGGTTTTTAAATCTTTCTTGACGTTTTTCTGTTAAAGAATCTCTTTTTCCATGTGTATAGTTTTTTTACGTTTTAGTTTGAAAAAATTCTTTTCATATAGATCTTTCGTTTCTTAAATATTTTCTTACGTTTTAGTTAAAAAAGTCTTTTTTCATATGGATCTTTTGTTTTTTATTTCAGTTTAAAAAAGATTAAGTAGCTTTTACCAATCCCGATCTAATCATTTTGATACCTAAGCGCTAAATTAAAATCGTAATTGACCAGTATATGTCATATTTGAAATGATAATTTAAGTAATCTTGAAAATGAAGCTTGTGGTTCCAAGGTCATTGCCGCATAGAAGCAAGACACTGTGTTACAACAATGTTAAATATTTTCTCTGAAAGCAGTTAAGACACCATTAGCAAAGATTAAATAAACAAGGATAGGTAGAAGAGTTCCTTGTCTCAACGAATTATTAGCACTTTCTCAGGAAATATTTGCTTATGCAACCTATATTACACACTTAACGATTATTGCCATAAGGTTGAACCTCTTCACGTTATATGCTGTTTGATACTAGTCAACTTGATACTATTTTTTTTAAATTAATTTTAGGAGTCAAGATCCTAACGTAGGTGCTGCTTGACCTTGTCAACTTATCATTTACTCTTTGCATCTCATAAATTTATAGATAAAAGATGTTTTCAAGGAAATATTTATTTCAAAATAGTAATTGAATATACATAATTCGGTTTTGTTTTCTTATTTTATAATTAACATTAAACAAATCTGACATTAATCGCACTGTCATAAGATAACCATTAAAAAAGAGGTTACAGTGGCATTCATTCTGGACGCTTTTAGTGAATTTGCTCGATTCACTGTTCACTGAAATTCTATGGGTTACCCACATTAATTTTTAAAGTGGGTTTTATATATTTCTTAATTTTTAATAGTATATTATGTTATTAGGTGCAAAAGTTATATTTTATGTGGCGTGGCTGGACGGTTTATCTGCCGAGCTTGCGAGACAGATAAGTGCAGCCGAGCGGCAGATAAAGTGTTTTAGATGCCATAGCAATAAAGTGACAGTTTAGCATCATCAATCCAGCGGTATTATGCCACATTTTACTGCCGTTTGAAGAAAATAGTATATTATGTTATTAGGAGCAAAAGTTATACTTTATGTGGCGTGGCTGGACTGTTTATCTGCCGAGCTTGCGAGACAGATAAGTACAGCCGAGCCACATAAAGATACTTTTGCTCCGAATAACATATAGCATTACTCTATACTGCTTGATTGATGATGCTAAACTGTCACTTTATTGCCATGCGGCAGATAATATTATCTGCTGCTGACGAGCGGCAGATAAAGTGTTTTAGATTCCATGGCAATGAAGTGACAGTTTAGCATCATCAATCAAGCAGAATAATGTCACATTTTACTGCCGTTTAAAGAAAAAACTTATTTATTCCAAATAAAACATTTACAAACCTATTGACAAATAACAACTTTTAAAACATGTTTTCTTCAAACGGCAGTAAAATATGGCATTATACTGCTGGATTGATGATCCTAAACAGTCACTGTATTGCCAAGCGGCAGATAATATTATCTGCCGCTGACGAGCGGCAGATAAAGTTATTATCTGCCGCTGACGACTTTATCTGCCGCTCGTCAGCGGCAAATAAAGTTATTATCTGCCGCTCACAACTTTATTTGCCGTCCAGCCTCGCCACATAAAGTATAACTTTTGCTCCTAATAACATAATATACTATTTTCTTCAAACGGCAGTAAAATGTGGCATTATACTGCTGGATTAATGATGCTAAACTGTCACCTTATTGCCATGCGGCAGATAATATTATCTGCCGCTGACGACTTATCTACCGCTCGTCAGAGGCAAATAATATTATCTGCTGCTGACGAGATAGAGTAATTTTCTTCAATCTTCTTGCTCTTTCTAACAACTGTATTAATTCAATATTACACTGTTCTTTTCTCCAAGATCTAGCTGGTATTACTTGTTGACATAAGGTAACTGAACTAATTTCTGTTGCTGTATTTGGAACATTATTAATAAAACTTTCAACTTCAGGCAAACATAGTACCCATTTATTATGATTTTCATGCGTTAAAATTCTTAAGTATTTGATCACCTCTTTAATGTATCTTTCTGCAACATTGCTTTGTGGATGTCTAATACTACAAAAACAAATCTTTATTCCCTTCCTTTCCAAATTATTAATTAATCTTGCATTTCTAAAATATGTTGCATTGTCTGCCAATATTCTTCTCGGTTTACCTACTTGGTGAAAATTTTCAGTTAATTTGATAACATGTTTTGTGTTACTGCTTTTTGATCGATATAGTTTTATAAATTTAGAAAACGCATCTACTATAATCAGAATATGTTTATACCCATACTGTTCTGTAACTAAATTGCCATCGGTTCATTTACTCTAACTATAACTGCAAATTATATTGCCAACATTTCTTTTTCAGTTATTGCATATCTGATTTCATACCCTTTCAAAATCCTAGAAATAAAGCATATTGGTACTTCTATCTCTTCTTCTATTTGAATTAATTCAGCTCCTATTGCTTGACCAGAAGCATCCGTACGAAGTACAAACTTTTCTTTAAAATTCGGATATTTTAGTAATAATCCTTCATGAAACCTTTGTTTGATAGTATTCAATGCTTTTTCTCGTTCTTCGTTCCAAATCCATTTAAAATCCTTCCTTAATAATTGTACCAAAAGTAACGTCAACTCTGAGTAATTATTAATAAACCTTTTATAATAATTAAAAACACCTAATAAACCTCTTAATTTTTTTAAATTCTTCGGACGAGGTAAATTCTTAATTTCCTCAAGACGATTCTCATTTATGGTGACTCCATTCTTACTTATTTCATATCCTAAATGTGTTATAGTCTCTTGCATAAATTTACATTTCGATGGATTAAATTTTAACCCGTTTTTGTTTAATGTTTCTATTACAATTTCCAAACGTTTTAAATGTTGTTCCTCGTTTTCAGAAAACAATAAAATATCAATATAATGCACACAAAAGTCTTCAAATTGGTTTAAAATTTTCTGCATTGCTCTCAAAAGTGCAGCACATGATTTAGAAAGACCAAATTATACTTTAAACTGGAAAATCTCTCCATCAGTACTGAAATCTGTATACTTTCTTGACTCTTCATGCAATGGAATAACCCAAAACTAATTCTTTAAATCTAACTTTGTTAATATTTTCTTGACATAAACGAGGTGAACCATCACGTTTCTTAACCACTACTAATGAATTAATAAAATTACTTTTTGAATATTCAATTACTCCATCCTTTACCTTTACCTTTTCATTCTTAACTTGTGCTTTTAATGCAAAAGGAATTGGATACGACTTACTACTAAAACTCTGTGATTCGTTAACTTGCAACCTGTGAATGTATTTATCTGTCTGACCTACTTTTTCATTAATAATCTGTATGTTTCTGTAAATTATTTCTAATATTCTGCCTTTAAAATGTAGATTTTTCTCACCTAATTTCAAATCATTCAACAATACCCCTCTATTAGTATAATTATCCTTTATATTCAATATTGTATTACTATTAATTATTATACCTTCATTCCATTATATCACGACTCCTGTACACTTGACTTGACAACATTTATTTTCTTGGCAACATTTATTTTCTTGGCAGCCACTTTTGGGTTCTGTCCAAGATTTAATTAACCCCTTTAGATGAATGCATGTATGCTCCCCATCTATTTTTATTCCCAATTATTGAATCACGTCGATCCCCAATACAATACCTACACTCAGAGCACCTACTATAAACAATCCAACAACACTTTCCCATTTATTAATAACTATTTTAATATTGAACATTCTGTTGGTAGTTAAACTTTTTCTTTTGGTTGCAGATAACAAATCTATCTATTCCAAAGTCTACTTTTTGATAAACTACAATAATTCTATTTCTCTTAATGCAATTTTAACGTCTATTGCTTTGGTTGCTTTAAAATAGAACTGAACTCCCGTAAATTTTATTTTTAAACCATTAAACTTACTTGGACCTTACACAACAGTAACCAATCTTTATATAATTCTTGGAGGATGTTATAAATATCTTACATTAGGGAGCCGCATAGTGCCTTGGACAATGTTTTTCCGTAATAGGGGCCATAAATACCGGCAATTAATACAAAAACTAACATGTGAGCAAATGAAAGTGAAATCAAACTTGGCTTGGAAATATTTGTATGTGTTGGTGGCACTGTAAGTCTATGTCAAATTCTAGGTTAGCAGGTTAGGTTTTGCGTCAGTTTTGACACAGTCTGATGCAGCACCTAACCTGCGAACATCGAATTTGACATAGAGTTACAGTGCCACCAACACAAACAAATATTTTAAAGCCAAGCTTGATTTCATTTTCGTTTGCTCACATGTTATTTGAAAGATGTACCTTTAACTGACTTATTAGTATGTAAACTATTTCTCCAACAAGAAACATTAAGCAATAAAATATTTATGTTAAGGTTATATGCATATTGTATTATCTCCAATATACTATTCCAGTAACTTTTACTTAAATTTACTTAAATTCCGTTTACAATACGACAGAAAACAAATTGAGGTGTAACATATAGTAGTTCTGAAATATTGATTCGCTTAAAAATTACCAAGGTGAGCAATATTTGTACTTTCTAATCAGTTTCAAGGATAAACGTTATCAGCCCACGCTCTCTGGAAAATCATATAGTTTCAAGCGCGCTGTTCACCATGTACTCGTTTGGACTTCGTCTCCTGATGATTCTATCTGTTTCGTCGCTATTTTATCAAACCGGTACGTACTGCAACTTACTTTTTTTTTGTTTGAATAGAGAAATTGGCATTAATAATAAGAACGGTTTCGACAAAAGTCGCGTTTGTTATCTAAAATTTAAAAAACTACCGGAACTTTTAAAAAATTGCTTTCAGGACTTCGTCGTTTTGTAAAAGTACTAACACAAACATGGGCGTAACTTTTTTACGTCGGGTGCTATCAAAAAATGTTATTAAAGTTAGCGATAGAACTCACCGGGGTGTTACTAGAACTCCCATTAGAACTACCGGAACTTAAAAAAATTAAAAAGATATTTTTTCCGGTTTATAAAATTTTTTTTTTCGAAAATCTTTTTTTTTGTTAGAATTCTTGTAGCACCCCGGCGAGTTCTATCGAAAAGTTTTATGACATTTTTCAATAAGCATAACTTAAAAAGAGTTATAGTGGTATTTTTCCGCGAAAAAAGTGAAGTTAGCACCCCAAATTTTCGACTCAATTTTTTTGTCTTAAATACATAGAACTATTTTTAAAAATAGCAAAGAACTCTAGAACTCTTTGGGGTGCAACGAGAACTCTTGAAAAAAATAACATTCTTTGAACTTGTGGTGCTAACTTCACAGGTGCGATTTCTATTTCGGAAGTAAAGCTATTAGCATGCCTTTATCTCCTCTCCTGGTTTTTTAATATTTGATTTAATAATTTTCGAATGCCCAAGTAGTCGTACATTAGTCTCCACGATCTGCTAATCTACTCGTCGTAAACTGGGAAAAAAAAATAGTGTCTGGTGGTATGAATCCACCCTAGAGTGATTATCATTCTTACGATCTTGCATCCATACAAATTGCTAACGGTCAGGTTTCCTTTATATTCCAATTTTTGAGCACCTTCGGCGCAGTTAACACCATTGTGCTTTCTGTTACGTTTGAAAACTGCATTGGAGGTTAAGTAGTGTACAGTTTTAATTCATTTCAATTGTAGTAACTAGTAGTAGTAGTAGTAGTATTATTTTTGGGGATATTCATGTCTAGCAAATAGGCCTTTATAGGCCCTTTTTGCCAACAAGGTCTAGGCATGCAGACCTTAGTCCTGCTTATAATTTTGCCGAGAATAAGGAGTTCCAACCTTAGCAAGGGATCTTTTACATGCTACACATCGTAGTGACATGGGACCCACGGCTTTACATCACTTCTGAATGATGGCATTATGTAGAGGTTTTCATCCGCATTTTGTATTTTTAAAAATCTCACGGGGGTCGGGGATTGAAATCTCGACCCTTATATCAGTAGCCAGAATGCTTACCACTGAGCTATGGAGCCCGACGTAATAACTAGTAATAAACTATCAGTTTTTTACCAATTTCACTTGTTTGACAATTTATAATAATTAAAGGTACCAGTTCTTAATCCGTTTAACTTGCCATTACTTTTTAATGGTCAAGAACAGTAAGCAAACACATGGAATAATAATAATTGCGTCCACTGGGTGATTGTGTCAAGAACTTGCTTCTTAAAGCAAACATGATCTTATTTATAAACAGTTCATGTTTTCGTGGAAGGCTTTTTGGCTACTTCGACACACGTTATCCCAAGAGCTTAAGCAGTACAGTAATTTTAATTATTCGGTAACAGCCAAAGCGCCCTTAAAGTTACTTCAGCTGGCAATAGTATTACAAAAATGGAAACCCAGAAGCACACGCATGGCTTGCTTGATTTCTGTGAACTTTCTTTTTAACTCTGAAATAATTTTTTAACGACCCACACTAGCGTCGAGAGTCGAGCGTAAATACGCCCACTCCAGAAGCAGAATTTATGCTAGTACATAAATGAAAAACTGACCTTTCTGCAGACGCTGGCCGTCTGTTTCGCGTTCAGCCCAAAATTATTGCTTGTAATGGTCAGTGACTTAAACAATAAATGGCCCGGATCTAGTTTGTAAAGTGTTTCTACTGTAAACACTTGGATGGCTCTTAATTTAGATGTAAGTTTCAACCAGCTGATCTAGTACAGAAATTAACCAAACAGAAGTATAGTGTAAAAAACGCTTAGCAAGGGTGATCACAATTGAAAACAAAATCAAACATTTTTTTCTGAATTCTTGAGTTAAATTTTGAACAATGGCTGCAGCTATTGTTGTTTCTTCTACTACATACAGTGGAATGGATTTTGCAAAATTATTACGGTAGGTGATGCAAGGAAAGTTTCCAAACTCCCTACAAGTGTAAAATTTTGACAACACGCTTCAGTTAATTTGATAGAGCAATCGCTTCTTCGTCGCTTCTAATAATGTCTGTAACATTGAGGTCTCGCAATGTGCAGCCTCTTCCTGACGTTCTCAATTTTGACGATGTCCACTCTCGTCAGGCAGAGGGACCATCGGAGCATTCGCATTTCCATCGCTTGCCGGGCCTGCACGTGCTTTGATTTCGCTAGCCAGCACTTTTACTCATAAGATGGCTAGTGGACAGATTATGGTCTTTTAGATCTACGTCTTCGAGTCTTCAAGGATTCGGCGATCACATAGTTCTCCGGTGACTCGAAGTCACTTCAACCAAAAAAGGCGTCACTTTCGCTACTAATGAACTGGATAACTTTCTTCAGGTCTTCGGCAACAGTTTGTACACTTTATTTGTACTTAGTCTTTTTGATGTTCAGCCGCATGCGGTGTTTATGTAATCGAGTCTTCCACTGCTGCATTAGGTCTCAGAGCTGTTGATACAGCTTTTTAATCAAAAATAGAACGTCTGCGTAGAGAAACGGCCACGGTTGGGAGATCTGGACGTTGGTCGTCACTTCAAATATAGAACAAACAGAAGAAGTGAGCGGGTCAATGCAATGGCCAAGGACAGCGAGATTTCAACTGCGCATCCTACCACGTTGGTGACGGTGATGGTAGAATTGCTAAATCCACTGGATATAGGCATCAGGGACGTCGGCCGATCAAAGAGATACTACTCTGGGTCTAGGAATGGCATGTGAATGGGCTGGCTTTTTCTCGATGTCTCTCCAGGAAGCCAGGCTGACATCCTCGACTCGTTCGAATTTTGCCATGGCATGGTACAGAAAACAGATTGGCCCCTAACCGATTTCGTTGAATCAGCTTCGTCCTTGCCCTTTCAAATTGATACCGTCGTGCGGTTCATTCAAATCGATGGGGCTACATCTTTATCAACCATATATGGTTAAAGAAAACGGCGCCAATTCAAGTGCCTGAACTACCGAAGATGTTCTTCCAACTAGTCGATTTTCCGATATTCATCTTCTTATTGGCAGCTTCCACTTCTTAGGGCGAAGCTGGATTCCCATCGACCGAGTCTCGTGGAACCTGATCGCTGTCCTTGATGTGCTGGACTTGGCCATTACCTGTAGCGAGCAATGGCGTTTGTGGATTGCATGGATTTTTTTACTTATTCGGACATGCCCAATTCTTCGTACAACCTGTCGCAATATGTAATTTTGGCTATAGCCACGGCTCTTTTTTTCTTTGGCTTGAGGGTCATTTACCGCTAGTAACTACTTTTTAGGTTTCATCTTCCCGAGCACGCCATAGACTTCGTGCTACTGGGCGGCGTCATCCCAAATAGCAGCCACTGGCTCGTGGAAGTACACTTTAACGAATCCAAGAGTGTCTATCATCTGTGCCCTGTACTTCGGGATTTGCCACCACTTGAACCGCTCGTTTCTGGTTGTCCAAACTTTCCGCCGTGGTCGGAGGTCTAAGTGGGTGTCCATGTGTCAATGTTGGAGGCTAATTATGCACGATGGAATGACCTTGACATTTTTCACTAGCTTTAAGTCTCGCTGCCTAAGTTACGAGTAGTCGATCTGGGTTGACCGGCTGCCGCTGCTATAAATAATAAGGTATGATAACTTCATTTTGAAGAAGGTGCAGTAAGATCGTGCGCTTTTGCGCAATCCAGAATGCGGTATCTATGGTAGTTGTCGGCGGCGAAACCTTGACCAATGAGGTCCTCTCCAAGTACAACATATTCGTCTGGCCCGATTGATCGTAAGTGAGCCTTCAGATTCTCCCAAAATGCGCCCTTCATGTTGTTGAAGCAACCACTTTGCAGAGACTAGCACGATGTCTGTTGTCCTTCGTACTAAATTGTTTAAAAAATCTTGTTTCGTGTTAAGTCATATACAAAAATGTATGTAATTAAGTAATATTTCTGTGGATATAATTGTTGATTACTTTAAAGTTATTTTATACAACATTTTAAGCTCCTGGGTATAGAAGATGCTTATTCTGAGTTTTTCAAAACGTTTGGCCAGGTGCTTATCTTGTCTGCCATTTGTCAATCCATGCTGATATAGAGAGCTAGTTAGAGACTTAAATGTTTGGAGTAACATTTTTCATCAATTTGGGATCACCGCTTTGCAATCATCTTGAAGTACCAATTTTGCGATATTGCTTCGTTTGTGGAAAGTGGATGACGTGTCTGTAAAAAATATGTTTCGCTAATTTTCTCAAAAACAGATACTTTCTGCAATTATGCCTGACACTCAGCACATGACACGATTTTTTGGCAGCGGCAATGCACACTCAACGGTAGGCCCTATCTTCCTTTGATATTCTTTTTTTAGATTCTAAGCATTTCGATTTACAACTCCTTTCAGTTACGGGCGAAAACTTCTTGTCGCTAACGCTCCTTCTCGTTTTGGGCGATGTATGTAGTTGGATTCCGTTCCTGCAAAAGTCACTGTCAGTTCATCTTTGGGGCCTCATCGCCGAGATGCCTTACCTGCAGCCGAGTGTTATAATGATAAATAGTCACCACTGGTCTTAACTCCTTCTGCCCCTCCGGAGGCTTCTCAGTATGGTTTTGCTTCCGGCCAGTTTCTGAGCCGCCTGATTTATGCCTGGTGACCAGCAACCGAAAGTCTTTGTTTATCTGTCATATTCCCCTACGTTATACAAATTGAATTCCAATATAACCTGCGATATGGAATTATTTGTAATTTGACTGTTGTGTTAGTATAGATCAATCTGTTAAGTGCTAAATTTGCTTCGTATTTAAATAAATATGACATATCTTAGTAGTTTACCTATGTAAGTCAATTATTCCGAATTATTCAATTCACGGTTTACTAAGAACACATTTATTAAATTATCAAACTGGACGTGTTTAACTTACCATAATCGTGGCTTTTATTGCATTTAAATATACTAGAATTGGATTTTCGAATAAAGCAATTCCGCAAGCTTTAACATACCTTTTGATATTGTAACTGATCAGCTCGGTTGAATTAAGCTTAATTATTTTCATATTGCAAGATGTTATATAAATACTTACCTTTGCCCGTTAAATTGATTATGATTAAGATATTAAGCGATTCACGGGATTTATTTCGGTGCCTAGTCCAAACAAGTACTTGGTGTCAGTAGGATATATCGTTTGTTTATTAATAATGCATGAGGATGTTCCTGAATTTGTGGTTTTTGAATCAAATTCAATCCGAACCTAACATTCAATCTTTAGTAAGTAACGCTAATTTTTTATGCGCTTTTACATGCTATTTGATAATATCGTCACCTCATTACCGTACCGAGTAACATTTTGTCAATACGAATTGCTCGTACTACTGTCAATTTATGTAACTTACATTTCCTAAGTGTTCATAACTTTTAATTATTATATATGATTCTTTAAACGGCCCTTTTACTTTTGTGCATGGTTTGAGTTGCATCGTGATATTATTGTATCGTGTCAGACTAGTATTATTGTACTTTTATATGTACTACTGAGAACTCGTTCAAAATACGTAATTATACTGCCCCTCATTTGTGCCTTAAAAATGTATTTGTGTTGTTCTCTCCTTTTTTCAGGAATTGGTTTAGTAGCTCGTTTTCGACGTGTGGATTTCTCGTTTAGCAAAATGCCTGAGTTAGTTGTTACCTGGATTCCATATTTTTTCATAGGTATTATATCACACTATCTCGTTTAACCCACTACCAGATCCGGTTGGAAGTCGACTGCCTTTACTATTATTTTTAGTTAGTTGTCAGAGTGGCGTAACAACCTGATTGCCTCAATAGTTTTAATTAGGTGGTTTGTTATGACTCTTGTTAACTTTTATTCAATAACATTATAAATCTCGGATTTTTATACGTTTTTTGTATTTTTCCCTTTCCCAAATTTGATGAAAAACATCTTTATGGCACTGTGCGTCGTTAGCATTTCTATAGCACTTTTATTTCCAACCCCAGCTTTTCCATTTTTCGTTTGTTCTAATATTAATGTTGCGTGCCAGTTAATTTTTGAAAAATTAATATTGATGCTTTGTATTTTTTTTAGATAGGCAATAGTTGTCGCGCGTGTTCTTGCATGTCTAGCGCTAGCCTGTTCTTGAAAAAGGTGGGATTGACACCTCATGCAATCCAATTCGAAACGGAGTAACAAACGCGCTCTGTTAAAGCGTCCAGTTGTCGAATCTTTCGCATTGTATCAAAATGTAATGTAAAGTAAAAGATGGTAACTTATGGTATCACAAAATTTCTCAGGTAATCAGTTAGTGTCGCACGGGCAGATTGGTCCCTTAATCTCGAAATAGTTATGTTAGTGTGGTGCTTTTTTTCTCTGATTTCTTACAAGTAGAAACTCATTTACTGCCACAACAAAGATTGCAAGCGTATAGTTCAGTAAGATGAAAGTGGTCTTAAACTGATAGAGCAGGTGATTAATTATGACAGTCAACTTAGTAGGTATGTATAGCAAATATTTGCCATTATGGTGTGAGGCGCCACTTTGTCACTTTATTGATGTATTATATACTAGAAAGCCCGAAGAAGGAAATGCCCCCCATGGAGTGTGACCCTACCTTGCCTTTATTTTCTTGAAATGATTTCACTTATATCCTTAAAAATGCTTTCGCTTCACAGTAAATCAAACAGGATGTAAACCAATACGGCTATATTAAAAACACGCAAGCTTACAGAAAATTTCCCAGTGTCAGTTGTGAGCTACGCCGTATCAAGTTTAATCCTGAATGTGCGATGTAACGTCGCTTACATATATATGTAATAATAGTAGTTTGTATACCAAGGCACTGAAGTATAACTTTTTATCACGAATGTGGATTTAGTTGCCGAGGCCCGTAGGGCCAAGGCAAGTAAACCACATGAGGGATAAAAAGGAACTTCAGTGCCGAGGTGTACACTATGTTTTATTTGAAATCGAGAAATCGTGAAATTTTAACCAAATTTTGTAGGTTATGTTCGCTCCATTGACGTTTATCTATCGCCTCGCCACCTACAAAAAAGTCGTAAAACAATGGATTACTTCACTGCCGATTTCTCGTATTTTAATGACGATTTCGGCGTACTTCACTGCCGATTTCAAATAAAATATATTATCACAACAAGTCAACCAAGGTTCCATATAGCTTTCAGCGCACCCAGATGGGTGAATTGCAGACACCAAATTGTGTTTTGTTACATAGTCACTGAGATGCTTATATACATTTTTTTCAAATATAAATTAGGGCGGTACTAATACATATACTCACTTTAAAGGCAGAATAGGTTGATAAAAAGCTTCATTTCTAACTTTTAAAGGGTACGGTCGGAGATGTTATCACTGCGAAGGCACATCTGATGGTTACTGCAGCACCGACAAGCTACACGAAACCCCCGCCAACGTCCCCATCAAGGACTGTTCTACTTCCGAAGAGTATTGCAAGATTGTCGAAGAGAAGAACAACGGTGAGTAAAATGCTTATAATGCAATAAACAAATTTACCACATGCACTATTTTAGATGTCACAACAATAATTAGAGACTGCTCAATGAAGACACCCTGTCCCGACAAGGCTTACTTTAAGGTCTGTCGCAGTTGCGAGTCGGATTTGTGCAATTCAGCTCCTCTTCCAGTGGTTTCTATGATAACTGTTGGAACTATTGTGCTTTCCATAGTGGCTTTGGTTTAGCTAAAATCCTATGAAGGTTGCGGGTAGTTTATATGCGTTCTAAAAAAATAGAAATATATGTAGATTTCGAATATGTCAAATACATGAACTCATTTTTTAAATACAGTTCTTTAGAAGCGGTTAGGCTAAGGTGCCACGGTACGGTGTTGAATCCCCCCATCTTTACAAATTGGCTACCAAAACTGCAGTTGTGAAAGTAGGGAAAGTAAGGCAGTAGTTGGAGGCTTGATGCTAACCACATCACCCAGTAGGCCGTGAACGGTATGTCAGCTAGACTGGGTTTCTGAAAGAGATATTTGGGTGATCCTGACTCGCCTTAGCTCAGGCCATGTTCCTACATGGAATGACGTGCCCGAACTTTACTATTATCCATTCACAAAACTCATGAACTGTCAAAGCGCTGTCAAGTTGGTACCTTGTTTAAATTCTGTTTTGGAACTTTTGCTTGCTGATTTTGGCATCACTGAAATGTTTAAAATTTAAAAACTTGACTTATTTCACAGTTTCTTGTAGAAAAATAATCTTCCAAATTCTTTAATTTTTGTGAATACACTTCAATTACGATGGAACAGAAACGAAAGAGGGTTTTATTATTGGAAAGGGAAAAAAGGTTATAGTTGATTATTACAAGGAAAAACTAGAAGAAAATAGTTGTGACTCTTGACACATGTAACATAACCTTATCTTTAAATATTACTAAAAATTACTAGATCCGAAGTACATTCCCAAAAAAACTGTAATTTCCAGGTACACTCAGCAAATATTTTTAAAAATTTACATTGACAGTTCATGAGTTTTGTGAATGGATAATATCTTTTACAGTCAGGGCCGGTTGCAGAAAGCAATGTTAAGTCTGGTGTTAGCTAACGCGACGTCAAAGTGAACAAAAACGAATCAAATCTCAAATGCTTATGGTAACTAATATATTAGTAAACAAAATTTGATGCGATTTTGTTCACTTTGACGCGACGTTAGCTAACACCAGACTTAACATTGCTTTCTGCAACCGGCCCTCTCACAGCCAGTCTTATAAAGGCCACTAATTTGACGTTAACTTTAATTCGCTGTTAAAGTAAACAAAAGCGCATCAAAACTTGTTTACTAATGAATAAAATGTCATAAGCACTTACGTTTTGATGCGCTTTTGTTTATTTTAACAGCGAATTAAAGTTAACGTTAGATTAGTTGCCTTTATAAGACCGGCAGTCAGTCTTATAAAGGCCACTAATCTGACATTAACTTTAACTCGCTGTTAAAATAAACAAACGCCCATCAAAATTTGTTTACTAATGAATAAAATGTCATAAGCACTAACGTTTTTATGCCCTTTTGTTTATTTTAACAGCGAATTAAAGTTAACGACAGATTAGTGGCCTTTATAAGACTGACGGTTAGAATAGTACATTTTTAAAAACTAAACATCGGTTACTTCAGATAATGTGTGTTGCTTAGATAACTAAGATAAGAGACCTTGAAAATAAGGTGCTATTACCCAGCAGAGGGAATCAGATATTTTCTCACAATTATGATAAAAAACATTCCATTCCCATTGCATGTTACTTGCAATTCGAAACTTTAACAAGTTGTTACGGTATTAAAAGAACTTGACGACACCCACCCAAGGTGAGCATCGCACCACGGAATCAGTCCTGAAAAACTGGCACACTTGCCCTGAAATCGGTTCGAAATAGGCTAATAGGCCACGGCTGGAACGCTCAGGGAGTCGGGCGTGAGTCACACGATACGTTCTGGGCAAGCGTGTTACGGCATATATATATATATAGGGTATGTCAAAATTATGAGGGCGACACCAAGCCTGTCTTAACCCGACTAACCGGGCCTGGACGGTTAGACGGGAGCGAAGCACGCAAAATACTCCGTCGATAGGATTACTCAAGAGTTGCAAGGTCAAATAACAATTTCGAGATTGCCTTATGCAAGGATTGTAATTAGGTGTCAATCCGACCGCGACTACGCAGCTGTCTTACCCACCTGTACGCTCAAAGCTCCCTCGTTCCGTCGCACAATAATCAGTACACTGAAGGGGGGCGCTTATCTGAAACAGAACATGCACAAGTCGAAACAAAACAATAGTTCCCTTAGCTAACAAATCATGTATTGACTAACGGGTTACAATGGGGCAGCAGAGTGCGTCGCCCTATATCTATAAATAGATTATAACTAAGAACACCAGCTGGCGCGCGCTCTAAACCTAGCGACAGATGTTGAACAATAATGAACAAATTAGCACTCGCAACATGGACAGTCTGTAATTTTGAATGAATGTACAAATATGCTGGCGCGACGCCTTATGCAGCAAACAGTAAAGAACAAATTAGCACTCGCAACATGGACAGTCTGTAATTTTGAATGAATGTACAAATATGCTGGCGCGACGCCTTATGCAGCAAACAGTAAAGAACAAATTAGCACTCGCAACATGGACAAATATGACGACAGTGCCTGTAGGCACAAGAGATGTGACGGCTCGCTCGCGGCGTCTCAATACAGCTCGTATGCGGGGCTTAAATGCTCTCCGCGTGACAGGTAGCACTCGCGTTCACAGCGGTAATCAGTTCAAAGACACATACCTTAATATGTAGGCGGTTGGGGAGCCTGGTACAGTTGAGTTGCGACAGACTGCAGTCTTAGGTGGCAGGTACCTTCGATGTTCGACGGCTATAGGGATGAGTGCACATCCGCCATAATGGCGACGTGAGACGCGTCAGGACGCGTACAACGGGACGACGAAAAATGGGCCACTTTCGTTCTGCGGGACAGATCCTCGAAGGTCGAGATGAAGGGGGCACGACCCCTTACTTACGGAAGCAGGAACTGGGCTCAAAAAGCACCCACGCTACGCCGAAGACAATTCGAAACTCACACTCACAACCACCACACGAGCGTTCTCTGCAACGGGCTGCGGTCAACTGCCACTTAAGGCGAAACCGTTTGTCACATACTTGCTGAAGCAGCACTCGACGGGAAAAAGGCTGACGCCCCCGCCAAGGGCGGGAGCGCCGCACGAACGCACACACTATCCGACCTCTTATTTGATCGACGGCTCTCGGCTGAATGCCCAGAGGGAAGCGCTGCCACGGGTCACATCGGTCGCGTCCCCACGTGACTAAACCTCGGCAGCCAATCGCGGGGCGATAAAATGAAACAAATTAATGCCGGCAACAATGGTATCACGCCACAACGGCGTGCTTTCTAGAAGATTCGGAATTCTTGCGAGCGATACGCTCGGCTGCCAAAGCGCCATCAGAGGGGGGCTCCAACCGACGAGAAATACTGCGTTTGGGGCCAAATATGTGCGAAATCATGATTCTGGAATTAGGCGATGGAGCCAAATAAAGAACTAAAAGGATTTAGCATACGGGCACGCTGCCCTAAAGCCTAGGTGGCTATTTAAAATACCAAAATGACCTGAATCAAATGTGCGGAAGATAAGATTGTACTTGTGCGCAAAGATTGAAAATGGTTTTAACCTAGCAACAAATTGCCCTAAAGGCGTGAAATGCAATTAAGCATCTAAAACAGCAAAATGACTTAACAAAGTAATATAGCATGAAACATCCAGGAGTCCAGTGATTGTAGCAGTATTATTAAACGTCCTTGGAAATGGTGAGTGGCATCCCTAAGTACAATTATTTTATTATTTCGACTAACAGAGACAGGTTAAATGTTAGTACGCTAGTAATACCTCAAAGTATTTTTGTACATAAAAGGGGTTAGTCCGTTTATTAGCAATTCTTCAACATAACCGATTATGAGTAAAATGTAAAATTTGCTTGAAAGAAATAAATCGTGAGATAATATAACTTGCATTGTAAAAAATTTAGGGTAATTTCATGTGAGACATCGAAAATTACCTGTGTTCAACACGACACCAATAAATAATTGTTTGAACATTATCAAACCAATTTAATTTCGGTATCATGGGGAAACAACTTAAAAGTTAAATTTTATAAAATAAACTTGCCGATTATAAAATAAATTTTTCGGATGATAATTTTGCTATTTCGATTTAGATCAAAAACCGTGGTAATAGATATATGTGTTAATTAACAATTTAAAAAGATAATAATTTTACCCGTGTCCATCCATAAAAAACAAATATGTTTTATGTTCAAGTTAAAAAAATGTTTAACCCGAAAACCAAATACTTTTCCTGGTAATCTTGTATTGTACGACGCCACCGATGAACTACTGTCCTAGAGTCAGTAATCTTGGAGGGAGGGATCGCTAACATTTCAAATACCTTACACTGTTGCCAGACCTTTGTTTGTTTACTTCTACAACAATTTGGGGCCTAATTCGTTTTAGTTTGCATGTTTATCGGGGTCCTAAAATTAATGCCGAATAGAGGTGTTCTAGCTCCAACTGTTTTGTGAATGAAGGTAACAATTTGACACTAAACCATATTCGTGATTCTTGCAGGTGTTGCGGTTAGGGTTAAACTAAAATGTATTGAACGGTTGGCGAAACGGGGATTAATACATAATTTCCTTTGGTGTGAAGGCTGTTAGGTAGATATGTCGTTTGTTTAACGATTGTTCACGATTAAAAGCAAACTAAAAATAATTTGGCGCCAAACGCTGTTGAAGCTAAACAATAAAGGTCTGGCAACGTTTTAAGATACTTTTAATCTAAACGATCAGCTGGTCGCGCCTCCCTCCAAGATTACTGACTCTAGGAACAGTAGTTCATCGGTGGCGTCGTACAATACAAGATTACCTGAAAAAGTATAAGACGGTGGGCTGTATCTGTAAGCACAATTTAGTTGGATTGCAATAGCGGGTGCATCGGAGTTGAAAGTAGGTGGAGCCGTTGAAGGGGGTTCCAGAAACCTTTTCAGGTAGTGCTGTTCCAGAACAATTTGAACCCTTTGAGTGGCGGGGTCTGACGAGATGACTTTAGGGTAGGCTAGTCGGCATTGTAACTGATAGGGTGGAGCAGAGGATCCGGTAAATGTTTCGAGTCACGTTAGTACATTTTTGAATTCCCAAGAAATAAATGAATAATGAATTGGAACTAATGTTTTAGTCCGTTTGTTCTCGAGTCACTTACGGTTGATACAGCGTTGTTGCAAGTTGTGTGCGGAGAGCTTGCGGCCTTTTTTAAATTTTTCACGAGCTTAAGGGGTTCGTATGAACCGGAAATGTTAAGGAGGTTTGATGTGTCTCTTCATCGAGTGAGTAAATTTGAACGAGTAATTTGCAGTTTTTAGACCTACTGAAAGGACAGAGTTGTTTGAAAGGGGGATTTTAGTCTACCAATTCTTCCAGGCGTTTATTTAGGCTAGAACTGTACCTGCGCTGTTCTGGCGGAGATATTTAAATACCTCAGTCGCAGTTTCAGCTCGGCGAGCAGTCTTTATATACCTATAGAAGAGTGTAATCTTATATTTAAATAAATGCAGTTGTAAGATCGATGCTCAACTTAGGAAGCTTTACCTCAAGAAATTCTACTATCGTTCAAGTGTATACGCTCATGTGTTTATGTATCGATTCCAACCATCTGGGCTTTACCCTTTTACATATTTAAAAGATAATTGAGTAATTCCGGTACTAAGAGGATAACATTTGTGCGAAATTTCAATTGCTGAATGGATAGAAACCAATCTTTATACGTCCCCAAAGCTTCTAAAGGCTTAATTCCTTCTAAGTCAAATTTGTATGCTGGTTTGCTATCCCAGCAAGTAACATCATTTATATTTGGGAAGGTATAAAAATTCAATCACTCAGTGAATGTTATTTAGTCAAAATTGCAGGCAGATAAATATTTGGTCAACACTATTGCTTATTGTGATCATTTTTGTTGTAATATTATCTCGATTACAGTAAGCTCGCATTTTATTTTAATATAAACGTAGCAAACGAATTTGTTTTGAAGATTTCCACGACACGTAGAAGTGTAAATTAAAGTAATAGAAAACCATGATTTATATTCCAAAGAACATAATATACATTTTTTCTAGAAGCTCGTCGATGCTACCACTGTTCCTCGAATTCTGGTGCGAATTGTGGTGAAAAGCTTCGGTTGAAAATTAAATTGCTATAGAAATGTTAACGACGCACAGTGCTAGAGGCCATAAAGATGTTTTTCAACAAATTTGGGAAAGGGAAAAATACAAAAAAACGTATAAAAATTCTAGATATATAATGTTATTGAATAAAAGCTAACAAGAGTAATAACAAACCACCTAATTAAAATTATTGAGGCAATCAGGTTGTGACGCCACTCTGACAACTAGCTAAAAATAATAGTAAAGGCAGTCGACTTCCAGCCGGACCTGGTCGTGGGTTAAAAGAAATAGTGTCATATAATATCTATGAAAAATATGGAAGCCAGGTAACAACTAACTTAGGCATTTTGCTAAACGAGAAAGCTACACGTCGAAAACGCGCTACTAAACCAATCCCTGAAAAAGAGAGAGAACAACACAAATACATTTTTAAGGCGCAAATGAGGGGCAGTATAATTACGTATTTTGAACGAGTTCTCAGTAGTACATATAAAAGTACAATAATACTAGTCTGACACGATACAATAATATCACGATGCAACTCAAACCATGCACAAAAGTAAAAGGACCGTTTAAAGAATCATATATAATAATTAAAAGTTATGAATACTTAGGAAATGTAAGTTACATAAATTGACAGTAGTACGAGCAATTTGTATTGACAAAATGTTACTCGGTACGGTAATGAGGTGACGATATTATCAAATAGCATGTAAAAGCGCATACAAAATTAGCATTACTTACTAAAGATTGAATGTTAGGTTCGGATTGAATTTGATTCAAAAACCACAAATTCAGGAACATCCTCATGTATTATTAATAAACAAACGATATATCCTACTGACGACAAGTACTTGATTTGGACTAGGCACCGAAATAAATCGCGAGAATCGCTTAATATCTTAATCATAATTAATTTAACGGGCAAAGATAATAATTATTTATATAACATCTTGCAATATGATAATAATTAAGCTTAATTCAACCGAGCTGATTAGTTACAATTTCAAAAAGTATGTTAAAGCTTGCGGAATTGCTTTATTCGAAAATCCAATTCAAGTATATTTAAATGCAATAAAAACCACGATTATGTTACTTCCAGTTTGATAATTTAATAAATGTGTTCTTAGTAAACCGTGAATTGAATAATTCGGAATAATTGACTTACATAGATAAACTACTAAGATATGTCATATTTATTTAAGTACGAAGCAAATTTAACAGTTAACAGATTGATCTACACTAACACAACAGTCAAATTACAAATAATTCCATATCGCAAGTTATATTGGAATTCAATTTATACGGAAGGGGCCATAATTATATATAACAGCAATAAGATAACGTAAACAACAAAATAGAATGCTTGAGTAAGAAAGAGATGACTATACGATATAATTATTTTGGTAGGCATGTTTAGTTGACTTATGTCATAATTAGAATAAGCGTCATGCCTACTCGAATATTTACTACTATGTTTATCTCTTTCTTACTCAATCAATACGTGTTATTTTCTTATTCATGTTATCTCATTGCTGTTATATAACGGGTGTTCATAAACAGTCGTCATCCCAGTAGGTTTTGACTTCAGAAACGTATGTCTATTAAAATTGAGAAAAAATGCGCTATGACAGTACTCAATGACGTTTCATTGTGTTGCACGAATTAATCAAAGACATAATATTTTGTTTTTTAAAGCAACTGGGATGACGACTGTTTATGAACACCCGTTATAATTGTGGCCCCATCGGTATAACACAGGGGAATATGACAGATAAACAAAGACTTTAGATTGCTGGTCACCAGGCATAAATCAGGTGGCTCAAAAACTGGCCGGAAGCAAAACCATACTGAGCAGCCTCCGGAGGGACAGGAGGGGTTAAGACCGGTGGTGACTATTTATCATTATAACACTCGGCTGCAGGTAAGGCATCTCTGTGATGAGGCCCCAAAGATGAACTGACAGTGACTTTTGCAGGAACGGAATCCAACTACATACATCGTCCAAAGCGAGAAGGAGCGTTAGCTCATACGACAAGAAGTTTTCGCCCGTAACTGAAAGGAGTTGTAAATCGAAATTCTTACACCCGTATGTATTGTCGGTCGCCAGCGAGTCGCCGGCGAGCCGCTGGCGAACGACTATGCATACGGGTGCTAGAATCGAAAAAAGAATATCAAAGGAAGATAGGGCCTACCGTTGAGTGTACATGGCCTCTGCCAAAAAATCGTGCCATGTGCTGAGTGTCAGGCATAATTGCATAAAATATCTGCTTTTGAGAAAATTAGCGAAACATATTTTTTACATAACGTCATCCAGTTTTCACAAACGAAGAAAAAGCCAGCCCATTCACATGCCATTCCTAGACCCAGAGTAGTATCTCTTTGATCGGCCGACGTCCCTGATGCCTATATCCAGTGGATTCAGCCATAACGTCACCAACGTGGTAGGATGCGCAGTTGAAACCTCGCTGTCTTTTGCCATTGCATCGACCCGCTCACTTCTTCTATTTGCTCTATATATGAAGTGACGACCAACGTCCAGATCTCCCAACCGTGGCCGTTTCTCTACGCAGACGTCCTATTTCTGGCTAAAAAGCTGTACCAACAGCTCCAAGACCTAGTGCAGCAGTGGAAGACTCGATTATATAAACACGGAATGTGGCTTAACATCAAAAAGACTAAGTACAAATAAAGTGTACAAACTGTCGGCGAAGACCTGAAGAAAGTTATCCAGTTCAAGTACCTCTGCTCTATCATTAGTAGCGAGAGTGACGCCTTTTTTGGCGACAGAGCTCGAGTCAATACTGACTGGTTGAAGTGACGTCGAGTCACCAATGACCTACGCCGAATCCTCGAAGACTGGAAGATGTAGGTCTAAAAGACCGTAATCTATTTACTAGCCATCTATGAGTAAAAGTGCTGGGTAGCGAAATCAAAGCATGTGCAGGCCCGGCAAGCGATGGAAATGCGAATGCTCCGATGGTCCCTCTGCCTGATGAGAGCGGACAATGTCAAAATTGAAAATGCCAGGAAGAGGCTGCACATTGCGAGACCTCAATGTTACAGACACATGATTAGAAGCGACGAAGAAGCGATTGCTCGATCAACTTAACTGAAGCGTGTTGTCAAAATTTTACACTTGTTGGGAGTTTCGAAACTTTCCTTGCATCACCTGCCGTAATAATTTTGCAAAATCCATTCCACTGTTAGTCCACTGCATTTAGGCAGAAACTACGGAATAATTCATATTGAAGCAAATAAGGTCAATTTAGGTGTGTTTCAGTGTCCCGAATAGAAGTAGCAAAAGTCCCGAGGATGGGGTTGTACGCTTAAAATTTGGCAACGCTGTAATGTGCTGAAATTGGGCTCAAAAATCATTTTTCGGGAATATCTCGGTATCTATCGACTCTACGATAAAAATATATCAGAACAAAAATAAAGATAAGGAAATTCTCTACAAAAAAGATAGAGGGTCATTTTCTCGTAAAGGCGATCGTTTTTGTCAAAATCCTGGATTGAATTAGAACTTATGTGATATTTTAGGTAATTAAAGTACTCTATTCCACACCACCCTAGAGGCTGAGTAGTAGTAGCGTTTTTTTTCATGTGTTATCCCCTGTGGGCCTACTCCACGACTGTAATACTTATACAGGGTGATTCACGAATAGTGTCTGATTTAGCGTCTTTATTCCTGTAACAAAGATTACTCTTTCATAGAATACTTCGCTGTTTTTCAATTTGAAAACAATTTTGTAATCATGATTTCAGAAAAATGAAACAAAAGTGTGAATCAAATGTGTCAATCAGATTGTGTTGCAGAAAAAACGGTGCTAAATGAGACACTATTCGTGAATCACCCTGTATAAATGTTGTTTATTCGTTCTATAAATTCATTATATACCTGAATTTTTGAGCCCGTGCGTGCACGTCATAACATATTGATGACATCATATCCTAGTATGTTTATATGATCCTTATACAGTCAGTAAAAGTACGTTGTTTGACACAGACTGATGCAAAATTTAACCTGCAAATTTCGAATTTCACATAGCTTGGCAGTGCTACCAACAATGTGAATATGTAATTTTTTATCGTCTAGACGATAAAATTGCATTTTAACGTGAAGTAAAAGGTAGATAAAATACAACTTTAACAGTTAGAATTTAATGAATATATTAAATTAATATTTTAAAGATGAAAGAAAAAACAACAACAGGAGAACTAAAGACAACATCATATTAATTTACATAACATTTTTATCGTAAACGTTGACAGCTATCAATTAATGTAAAATTAAGTGACCAAACTACCTCAGAAAATCAGCACTTTGAAAACTTGAACGATGTAGCTTGTGTGAAATGAATTGTCGCACTTCAGGTATACGGATTAGGCCCATTTTCTTGTAACTGATACTTTGCTTGCTCGCTGTATATGTTATTTACCTGTTGAGGCTACTCTGCAGGTATTTATGTAATTTTTCGGACCCAACTTAAAATCAATTAAAAATACAATTTTGCTCGATTTATTTTAGTAAAAACATTGTATTGAGTACCACATGAAATAACGAATAAATTGACTATAATAGTAAAATAATTTACATATTTTTACAAAGAATAATAATTGGAATTGCACAGTATTTTAACAACTAAATCAAATAAATCATTTCAGTATCATTTTAAAATAACTAAAACCAAAGAGCATATATGCTCTTTGCTAAAACATTAAATTTTATGGACAACACAAATCTAATAAAGCAGATCATAAATGTAACTTAATACAGACACAAGTTTAGAGAGTGGATGCCAAACTCGGTCGAAGGCTTGTTTGAAATTCAAAAACACTGCAGAGCAGTATCTTTTTCCTTCCAAGTCTCTGTATATCTTGTCCGTTATTCTGTGCACCTGCTCCACGGTACCATGTTGTTTACGGAAACCAAATTGATGGTTAGGGATTAGTTCTTGGTCGTCTAAAATTGGCATTAATCTATTCAGAATCAATTTTTCAAGGACCTTTGACAGAATGGGGAGTAGAGTTATGGGCCTGTATGATGTAATTTCCGTTGGTGGTTTACCAGGTTTCATAATCATGATTATTTTCGTTGTTTTCCATTGGCTTGGGAAGTGCCGGATTCTGAGGATAGAATTATACAGATGTGTAAGGGCTTGTATAGCTTTAGTTGGTAATTGTTTGATAATTGTCCCAGCGATCAGGTCATATCCTGGAGATTTCTTTGTGTTGATCTTTAGCATCTTCTTCCGGGAGTTGACAAGGGAAGGGTGTAAACACTTTGGTGAGATATTCAGCAAAGACATGGCCTTTCCTTTGTTGCTGCGAGCCCAGCTTCCCAGCTACCGTCTTCCTGTTGGATAGGAGCTACGTGTGGGGTTGTTTTTTTATTTTTCGCGTTGCTTTCCAAAGCGAGTAGTCTGTTCGTTTGCGCTGAGATTTTCAAGGTAGTTCTGTATTCCTTGATTTTTATGTTGACTAAGGAGATTTTTTAGATGTTTTCTGGCCCTATTATACTCTCGTTTGTCGAGGTCCGATCTGGTAAGTTGCCATCCTTGCCCGAAGCGGCGTTTTCTGCTATTTTGTTCTTTATGATGATAGGTGTATCAACTTACTATTTTGAACCATGGTGTATACAGCATTACGATTCGCAACCTGATCGAAATCGTCGACATCACTTACAGGTTTATTTCGGTTTTTTGTTTTTTTAGGGCTACGCAGAAGTTCACCAGATTTGCAGGTCTGCGAAACAGAACAGACTGTTCGTATGCTTAAATTTAAAGCATTGGCAACTCTCTGTAACACCAAACCATTAGAAAGTTGGTCATTATATTACGAATTATTATATTACAGGTGTAAATTACTCACTTCTCTCACAGCAGTTAGCGGTATAAGTGCACCATCGTTGTCTCTTTCTCATTCAAAATAGCTTATCAAAGCGGCAACAAGCTCTTTTGACTTTCTGGGCAAGACGGTCGACATTTTAGGTTAGAGTTGCCCATACGTTTCCAGCAACTAAACTCTTCCGCAAAGTAATTTGTAGCAGTTGAAAAACGACAGTATAACTTGTTCGCAATGTTCGTTATGACAACAACGGATTTTTAAAATGCAAAACTAAACTATATGTCACTGTCAACAGCTGTCAAAACCACTATAACAAATAAGTCGTTTTAAAAAGCGACATGCGTACGTGTTAATTCCCTGAGCAGAACTTGAAAACACAAAGTACCCCAACGTATTATAGTTTTTGCTATTGTTCATGGAAATTATGTAATATTAAAACAAAAAATGTACGGTTATAGCAATATATGAAGCTATATTATTAGCAAAAGCAATTTTAATCAATATTTTATTGAAAAAAAGAGTAGTTTTATATTTTTCAAATGTTGGTACCCAAAACCTAACTAAAGGGCGGATTGATGACGTGCACGCACGGGCTCAAAAATTCAAGTATATGTATTGTTCGAGGGAATCCGTTGGGTCAATCTCAAAACATTGATTTTCTGCATCACTGGTGGTTGCTTTTTCTCACGAGTCTTCAATTGGTTCAGCATTCAAGCAAAATTGTCCACGGCAGTTGCCACAAACTGGTGAGCAGCAAAGCCCCAATCTTCGACAGCCACATAATGCTCCACAAACTTTCGAACAATTGCAAAAAATCATGTTCAAAAGGCAATCAGGCGCAGGAGGTTGGCATGTTGTTCTTGGCCACAATACAATATATTTTCTTTTGACATCCACCCTCACTCCTCAGGATTCAATTTATTACCTAACCATTTCTGAACTTGAAAGTAAACACGAAATAGATGCTGCTGAGCTGCCTCAAGAGTGGGTGGTAATAAACTCAATTTCACTGGTCTGCTTCTGTTCACAGCTTTAATCAAGCTAGAATAGCGATAGTTATTGATAGATACTTCTTTAGCGGGAGCACTATACATTGCGAGGAAAAATTTGATTCCATTTGCAGAAATCAAGTCACGAGAAGTATCATTTTTATTGAAAACCTCAACTGCAGTTTTCAAATCTTGCCGTTTTCTCAACAGTTTCAGAGCTGTAGTCTTGCCTTTATTAAAAAGAGCAGATGTCGTATCACACCCAGAAAATGCGTGCAAAAACAATACATGATTTCGAATCTCATTGTGTTGATCGAAGCTTCGTGAGGAATAAATTTTTCGTGCGACCTTTCCTCTGCCTGGTTTAAGAAGAAAAATTTCTTTTTCGATAGGTGTACGGACCGTTAAAACTACGAAAAGATCCACATCTTTCCCAACAACAACTGTGGTATTTTTATATGACTCCCTGAGCGCTGTTTTAATTATCAAAATGTCAGCATCATCTTCAGCATGTTCAATAATGAAACTATTGGCTTCAAACTTTTCTTTCGGCATCGAAATTAATCTGATTTTATTTCGATTGTTTGAAAGAAGCTTCTCTTGGCTTACAATTGCAACCATCTGCTCATTAAAGTAGATAACAACAGATGAAGATTTTGACGACCGGCGTAGTTGCTCCATAGCTTTCACACTATTCCTTGTATTTTCATAGCCATCGAAAACAATAATGAAGTTTGAACCAAATTGCTTTTGTACATAATTAACATATGCTTGGCAAATAGCACCATACGTTTCATTCTGATGCCATATAACGCGGTGCAAAAGAAATCCTCCATCGATGACATACGTGACAATATCCAAATCTGGTGTAAGTTCTAATGGCAGGAAATTGTCATAGAAAGCTGACTTGTTGGTTTTTCATGAAAGAGTGACACCGGAAATGGAGCCAATTCATACTCCAAATAGGTGCGAAGCTCTTCATTTGTTCTTTTCATGACACTAATTCTCTGGAACAATAAGAGTGGATCAATGGGCACTGTTGTATCATGGACTTTGAGATTGCTGTTGGCGGTTAATAGTGGAAGCACTCTGTCGGCAGTGAGAATTTAATGTTATAGAAATTGTTTTCAATTTTTTTTCTCCATTGCAGTAGTTCCAATTTTATAAGCATTGTGACAGTTAATTTTTTCATCACCAGTAACCCCTGTTGCAATCGACATAACTTTTTGTAAAAATCAGAAAGGATTGTGAGAATTGAACCAATCTGTTAGTTTTTGAATATCCTAAGTGTCTCTCTTTATACGAGATTCACGAGCATCAACATGCTGTTCTCCAGAGTGAAAAGAAATCCCACAAAAGTTAGCGAGTCCTTCGCTGATGTTACTAGCAGTCAGTAAACCGAACACCCATTTATTGACAACACTTTCATTTGTACTCCTCCCACGTGTAAAACCTCCTTTTGATTTCGACGATTTCATCAAAGATTGCTCAATTATCATATCAGTAGATGTTCCACAGAAATATTTATCAGGGCGCTTAACTGAGAAAAAGTCGTTGGTGAACTTCTGAAAAGCTGCATTGTCCATTGAATTTTCTAGACCTTCCATCTCTTGCACATATAAATTTGTAAAACAGAAATTCCATGGCACCTCTGTCCCATTTTTAAATGATCTCAAGGTACTTGCAATAGAATAATGGTTTTTTTCAAATATTTTATGCGTCCGTGTGATAAAACGGCTACAAATGAAATATTTTCTTTGAGTATGACCTATCACTTGATTTTTTGACAAAAACGATCGCCTATATGAAAAAATGACTCCCTATCATTTTTGTAGAGAATTTCCTTACCTTTATTTTTGCTGTGATGCATTTTTATCGTAGAGTCGATAGATACCGAAAAATTTGCGAAAAATGATTTTTAAGCCCAATTTCAGCCCATTACAGCGTTGCCAAATGTTAAGCGTACAACCCCATGCTCGGGACTTTTGTTACTTATATTCAGGACACCGAAACACACCTAAATTGACCTTATTTGCTTCAATATGCATTATTCCGTTGTTTCGACCTATTTTTGACTAAATGCAGTGGACGTATGTAGTAAAAGAAACAACAATATCTGCAGCCATTGTTCAAAATTTAGCTCAAGAATTCAGACAAAATATTTGATTCGCACGAAAGATTTTGTTTCCTTTTGTGATTACCCTTGCTAAGCGTTTTTTACACTATACTTCTGTTTGGTTAATTTCTGTACTAGATCAGCTGGTTGAAACTTACATCTAAATTAAGAGCCATCCAAGTTTTGACAGTAGAGACACTTTTCAAACTAGATCCGGACCACTTTTTGTTTAAGTCACTGAGCACTAATTTTGGGCTGAACGCGTAACAGACGGCCAGCCTCTGTAGAGAGGTCAGTTTTTCCATTTATGTACTATAGAGGCTGCTTCTGGAGTGGGCGTAATTAAGCTCGACTCTCGACGCTGGTGTGGGTCTTAGTTAATTATTTCCGAGTTAAAAGGGAAGTTCACAAAAATCAAGCAAGCCATGTGTGTGCTTCTGGGTTTCCATTTTTTTGATATTATTGCCAGCAGAAGTAACTTTAAGGGCGCTTTGGCTGTTACCGAATAATTAAAATTACTGCACTGCTTAAGCTCTTGGGATTCCGTGTGGCGAAGTCGTGAAAGAGCCTTCCACGAAAACACGAGCTGTATATAAATAAGATCATGTTTAACTGCTTTAAGAAGCAAGTTCTTGACACAATCACCCAGTGGACGCAATTATGATTATTCCATTTGTTTGCTTACTGTTATTGATAATTAAAAAGTACAGCATGAATTACGAAAATGCACAAGGCAAATTAAACGGGTTATGAACTGGTGTCTTTAATTATTATGAATTGTCAAACAAGTGAAATTGGTAAACAACTGATTGAAATAATTGAAATGAATTACAAGTGTACACTATTTAACTTTCAATGCAGTTTTCAAACGTAAGGGAAAGCACAATGGTGTTAACTGCGCCGCAGGTGCTCAAAAGGTGGAATATAAAGGAATTGGCAATTTGAATCGAAAGATCGTAAGAATTATTATCACTCTAGGGTGGATTTATACCACCAGGCGCTATTGTTTTTTCCCAGTTTGCGAGGAGTGGAGATTAATGTACGACTACTTCGGCATTTGAAAATGATTAAGTCAAATATAACGACCGGGTTTAAAAACAAGGAGAGGCGATAAAGGATGCAGATAGCTTTACTTCCGAAATAGAGTAAAAATCCCTATTTGAACAGACAGAGGCAGTTATTTATAATCCATAAAATCAATCTGGACCTGCTAAATGTTGCTGTATTCATCTATTTTCTAAAGGCAATTAAAAAGAGCCCCAAAATGCATCTTCCAGCATCGGACTCCATAACTTTCAAAACCAAGGGCTGAAAAACGGCCTTAAGCTAATGTTGCGTGCGTGTAATTCTCAAATCATGCAACTAAGTAAGCAACCTGATACATACAATGACGCTGAAAGTAACTATATGTATTAGGAAGTGGGAGGAAACATATTTTAAGGCCGTTACGCGAAAATAAAACATGTGCGCAACAAAAGGCGCAAACCTTAAGTCCTAAAAACCACCTCCCCAAAGTTAGATGGCTTAAGTTCAAGTATGAAGATTAGTTTTCGTTGCTGGATGAAAAAGGCGCGCGGAGAATTCGCCTTGCGTAAACCGCTCCTAAAAGATGACGGCACCAGAAACGTCCACTCCAATCTCAAACCATAGTCACAACTTCAAAACACACAACCTTATCGCTCAAAACATAATCACTGAAAATCTTGAAACATATGACAACAGGTGACGTAACAACGTAATTGACACAGGGAAAATAAGAAATACCCGAAAATTTATTAGAGAAAATAAAAGGGTGCCAAGATCACAGCAATACCAGACAAGACTACATAGAGGGTACAAAAGAAAAAAAACGAATAGGAAATAATCTAATCATCCTGAAGAGGATGAGTAACTCTTAGTAGAGATCTACACTACAAAACCCAACCAACCACCTGAAAAAGAAAAATAATAAAACCCTGCAGGGTCCCCCTGGGCAGAGCTGAGCAAATTACTTTTAAAAAGTAATTAATTACTAATTACCAATTACCGCCCAATGAAGTAATTTGATTACCAGAGATTCAATTACTCGAATTAAATAGTCATTCAATTACCAATTACTTGGTAATAATTGTAATTGTACAACATCAATTACTTTTTCAATTACTTTCAATAGAAGTTGTAGTTAGTAGAACTTTCTTCCAAGATGCAACTATCATTTGTGACGTGTCGATTCCTAATCGTAATTTCAAAATCTGGTGTGATACGCGCACATAACTTCCTTTTACAGTGATCTTATAATTAGCCAAAAATTTGATTTTAAATTTTTAAGTATTTGTAAAAAAATTTCAAAAATTACAAATTCTACAAAAACGGTACAAAATAGAGCGAAGCCGGACAACTCGGCGCCGCCATCTCGGCGCGGGGCCAGCTCGGCGCCGGGACAACTCGGCGCGGAGCCATCTCGGCGCCAGCCAACTCGGCGCGAGGCCATCTCGGCGCCGAATTCAAATGTGCAAACTACATTGTGCACTACGTAAGAAAATTATTATAAAAAAATAATAAATAACGTGATCGCCAAAAAGCTGCCATCAAATGAAAAAAAAATTATTGAGAATTTCTTGGAAAATCAAACACTGACGACCAGAGGTGGTTGCAAAGTGATTACAAAGGAGCCAAACAAAAGTTGCCACATGACTTCCGTTATCAGTAAAATTTTAAGTTTTTTTAAAATAATTACGAAGCATGCATTTACTAGTCAAGATAGAGACACATTTTACGAAAAAAAGTTTTCTGGCCTTGAGATTGTTCAGTCAGCTAAAACTACCACACAATAAAAAATCTCATTGAAATCTTGCTTAAATTCCGAAAAATAGCACTTTTTGTATTTACACAATTTTGAAAAACGCCATTTTCTAAGTAAAGTGCTTTTTATATGACAAATATTTCTTTAATGTTTATTTTCCAAATCAAAGAATTTTATTTTTAACATTTTTTTTATTATGAAATAGTAAAAAACTTTTTGAAAAATGTTTGTTTTTTCATAGCCGTCTTTGTTAAAAGTAAAATTCTCTGGGACCTAAACATAAAAAATAATGTGAAGGATCAAAGTTGGCAGAGGATTTTGAAATTTGGTATAGGAACCTAGATGTTGATTCTAAACAACTTCTCTTAATAACTTTTTGTCGTATTTGCTACATAAAAGACGCGCTACTCTACAGTAATAGTTATTTACCTAACAAGTTCGTAATTTTCCCGAATGAACACTTTGTTTGTAGCACGACCGAAGGGAGTGCTGCATGTAGTGCGAATTCGGGAAAATTCTTCCCGAAGGAGTTAGGTACAATGTTTTTTTGTAACGAATACATGACAATATTTTAAAAAATAAAAAAAATATTATTTACAGCCAGTCTTATAAAGGTCACTAATCTGACATTAACTTTAATTCGCTGTTAAAATAAACAAAAGCGCATCAAAATTTGTGTACTAATGAATAAAACGTCATAAGCACTAACGTTTTGATGGGCTTTTGTTTATTTTAACAGCGAATTAAAGTTAACGTCAGATTAGTGCCCTTTATAAGACTGTCTGTTAGTGTTTTACTAATTTACTGAGTTGACAGCACAAATCACTAAACTTTTATACCTATCCTAGGCACCTGTTAGTTTTTGTCGACGTTTACAGCGCCTCTGGTGTTTGCAGGCGCAATTAAACCAACGAGGGACAATCCTCTTTATAATTTCGAACGATTCAGACGTGTGTGTCCCGAGGGCCCCCTTGGAGAGGGGCAGAACCCCGACTGCCCTCTTAGAGAAGGGCGGAGCCACGAGGGCCGCCTTGGAGAAGGGCGAAGCCCCTGGGGCCCCGTTAGAGAGGGGCGGAGCCCCGACGGCTCCCTTGGAGAGGAGCGGGGCCCTGAAGGACCCGTTGGAGAGGGGCGGAGCCCCGAGGGCCGCCTTGGAGAAGGGCGAAGCCCCTGAGGCCCCGTTGGAGAGGGGCGGAGCCCCGACGGCCCCCTTGGAGAGGAGCGGGGCCCTGAAGGACCCCTTGGAGAGGGGCGGAGCCCCAACGGCACCCTTGGAAATGGACGGAGCCCCGAGAACCCCCTTGGAGAGGGGCGGAGCCCCGAAGGTTTCCTTAGAGATGGGCGGAGCCCCGAGGGCCGCTTTGGAGAGGGGCGAAGCCCCTAGGGCCCCCTTGAAGAGGGGAGGATCCCCGAGGGCTCCCTTGGAGAAGAGCGGAGCCCTGAAGGACCCCTTGGAGAGGGGCGGAGCCCCAGAGGCCCCTTTGGAGATGGGCGAAACCCCAAGGGCCCCCTTGGAGATGGGCCAACGTAATATGCCTAAAAATTGTGGTAAATTGAATAGAATAGACCGCGCAATAGCGCGCGCAGCCCCGTTTATTATAAAAATTTACAAAGAACACAATTTCCCTAGTTTTTGTTGAAAAGTAAAAAACACCGCAGTGCGGGAAAAGTAACTTTCGGCGTATCGGGAATGACCGGAAAATATGAATTTTGAAGTCATGAGTACAAAATAGCTATTTACGTTATTAGACCGGTAGCAACATTTTTATGGCCGCGCCAACGGGCTCAACCTGTATGTTTGGCAAGGCCATAAAAATGTTACCGGTCGTGTATCGTATAAGATTTTTTAGGATACGAGTCCGGTAGATAAAATTTACCGGCTGGTAGTTCTACTACTGGTCTAGGCCGGTAAATTTTGTCTACCGGATTCGTTTGTAACTATGTAAACGCTAGTTACCAATGCAGTATCCTAAAATAGCTATTTACGTTATTAGACCGGTAGCAACATTTTTATGGCCGCGCCAATACTTTACAGGTTGAGTCCTACGGGCTCAACCTGTATGTTTGGCAAGGGTATAAAAATGCTACCGGTCGTGTATCGTATAAGATTTTTTTTAGGATACTGCATTGGTAACTAGCGTTTACATAGTTACAAACGAGTCCGGTAGATAAAATTTACCGGCCTAGACCAGTAGTAGAACTACCGGCCGGTAAATTTTATCTACCGGACTCGTATCCTAAAAAATCTTATACGATACACGACCGGTAGCATTTTTATGGCCTTGCCAAACATACAGGTCTCGCCCTACGGGCTCAACCTGTAAAGTATTGGCGCGGCCATAAAAATGTTGCTACCGGTCTAATAACGTAAATAGCTATTAGGATACGAGGCCGGTAGATAGTAGTAGATAGTTCTACTACTGGTCTAGGCCGGTAAATTTTATCTACCGGACTCGTTTGTAACTATGTAAACGCTAGTTACCAATGCAGTATCCTAAAAAATAGTTTTTTTGAAAAGTTTCAAGGCATACTTGATTTTTCAAAACTGAAATGCTGTTAGAAATTGGTCTTTAACCAAGCAGGGCTGAACCCCAAAAAACTAAAAATTAAAATCGAGAATGTTTTACCTTTTACAATAGTCGTTTTACCTATCCGGGGACACTGTATATACAGGGTGATTTTGAAGTTGATTCTTTCCTTTTTCCAGGATATAAAGCTACAAAAAGTAAGCCATTTACCACTTTTGCGAAATATCAAAACTAACGGAGGTACAAGGTGTTAAAGTTTCAAAGTATGAACTAAAATTACTTAACGAAAATTAAACTAAACTTAATCTCACTTAAATGATCAAAATGATCAGCATTCGCTTCTACACACACATTCCGCGTATAAGAGCGATGCGGCAGCGACATTTTGACGACACTCCCAGTAAATAATAAGCATATTCACTCATTAATTATTGTCATAAACATGAGCCATTATTGCAGCAATAACATTAAGAAAATTAAAATGGAAAACTAGTTGATAGATCATTGCTTGACAACAGAGATAAACAAAAATAAAATTGTCCAGCCGCCTTTGCGCCAAAGTTTAGTTTTTAATTTGAAACTTTAACAGCCTGCACCTCCGTTAGTTTTGATATTTCGGAAAAGTGGTAAATAAAAAAAATACTTATTTTTTTAGCTTTAGCTTTAGCTTTAAGAATCAACTTAAAAATCACCCTGTAGGGTAACTCCGGGGGAGACGGCCATAGTTATTTATTTATTGAATTACCTATATAAATATATCTATATATAAAAAAATACTGGTAATGTTTACATTTCACCTTATACAGGATGACAGCTTGTCCGAAAATCTATTTAGCCCGTATTAGATATATTGAGTGATTTTTACTTAGTTAAAAATGGCGTTTTTCGAAGTTGTGTAAATCCAAAAAGTACAATTTTTCGGAAATTAAGCAAGATTTCCATACGATTTTTATTATGTGTTAGTTTTAGCTAACTCAACAATGTCAAGGCCAGAAAACAACTTTGTTTCGTAAATGTTATCCCTATCTTGGGTAGTAAATGCATTTTTCGTAATTTTTTAAAAAATGTTGAATTTTACTGATAACGGAAGTCATGTGACAACTTTTGTTTGGCCCATTTGTAATCACTTTGGAATTACCTCTGGTAGTTAGTGTTTGATTTTCCAAGAAATTCTAATTTTTTTTTCATTTGATGCCAGCTTTTTGGCCGGCGCCGAGATGGCTCCGCGCCGAGTTGTCCCGGCGCCGAGATGGCCCCGCGCCGAGATGGCGGCGCCGAAGTGGCGGCGCCGAGATGGCGGCGCCGAGTTGTCCTAGACCCAAAATAGAGCGTTAGGTCAAGAGACAAGTTTTCTCTAAACTTTCAAGCTGAATTCAAAAATGTAATAATATCCCGGGTGTTTTATTTAAAATAGGAGTTAATAAAGAAAATAAAAAAAGCCCATTTTAGAAGTATTGAACTGGAAAATCACCTATCTCACTTCAATACACATTAAAAATGCAATAAAAACGTGAAAAGATCGTTAGAGTCGTTTTTGAAAAAATCGAAGAAAACTGAAAAACCACAAGAATAAACATCTACTTCCGGTTATGTGATTTTCTTCAAAAGCTTGCTGTCGCATCTACATAGTACACAAAACTTATATATAAAGTTTCAACGCCATACCTCTTTTGGTTTTTGAAATATTCTGTTCACAGACAGACAGACAAACAAACAGACAGACAGACAGACACACAGACAGACCAATGAAAAAAATATGTTTTTTGGGTTCAGGGGACTCTAAAACGTGAAGATTTGTTGAAAACTCAATTACGAATTTGTGGGGTGAATCCAATACTATTGTAAAAGGAAGTAAAAATGCTTAATATATGTATTTTATTAACTATAGTAACCAACATACTTTATCAGTTTTAATTTTTTTTATAATTAATTCTTGTAGCTACTTGCACCGTTCACCAAAATCAAAAGTTTTTAGTTTGCTTTGATGTAACATGTAAATAAATAAATAACATCAAAGATAAAACTTATATACTATTTATATTAAGTATATTCATACGTACAACATATTAAGATAGATAGAATAAAATAAGTAAAAGTACCAATAATATTACACTCTGTTTGCCTTCATCAGCACCAGTTTTCAAATAAGTCGCATTCCTTCTGGACTATCTATAACTGTGGCAAACGAAAAAAGTTTTTCAAGTGGTGCTAAGGAATGCAAATCTGTGTAGCATCTTAAAAATATGAGTTTAATTACGGGATATTCATTTAGTATATTTAAATCTTTCTTTTATCATCCAAATAACGAAGTAATTCGAGTTCTATTTTGCTTTTAAGGTCTATTTCTTTGTTTATAGTTTGTGTAAAGTAAAGAAACGTAAAGTTCGGGCACTTCAATCCATCATCCAATCATCCCTGAGACAAGGCGAATCAGGGTCGCCGAAATATCTCTTTGCGAAACCCAGTCATTTGGCACACCGTTAACGGCGTACTGGGTGATGTGGTTAGCATCAAGCCTCCGACTACTGCCTTACTTTCCCTACTTTCACAACTTATTAAAGCGACTGGGTGGTGCGCCCGCCAGTTGCCAGATGTGGGGATTGACCCGCTCGGCCACGCTGTCTACTCTATAGTTGATGTAGAGGGTTTGTTAAAACCAACAAAATGTTCGTCTTCTGCTGCATTTGGGTTGTCTGAATCTTCTTTTACATCTTGATTTATATATCCATCGTTGGAATTTGCAAGCAAATTTGAGACTGCCGTAATTAATATTATTTGTATGCCTTTTAAACTTCTATTGCTGCTTTCTGAACTCGCTACAAAAGTACTATGCCAACTAAGTTTTATAGATGGTATCGTTACAGAAGCTATTATAGCTGCTTTAGATTTTTCATTAATTTTATTTAAATATACTATGTATAGTGGTAATCTGTATTTAACATTTATGTCAGCATTCCGCTTGCTTACAGTTTTTATAATGTTATTTCGATAATATTGTATTAATTATAAGGGTATTGCTGCACCAGCATTTTCTGTGTATCCATTTGTAATATTAAAAATTAAAATCAAATCTAGGTTTTTAGAAAATGAGCTAAACAAATATGTTAGTGTTCCCTCTTTCGAATCTATAATGATACATTTTTGTTGTTTATATTTCTATGATTTGTTGTGATAATTATTAATTTACTTACGAGGTGTGTTTTTATCAATTATAATTTCATACTTAGACTGGTCAAAATAATCTTGTGTTTTGTATTTTTATTTAGTTGGCCCAAATAAAAAGTATTATGCCCTTTTATATTTTGCAATTTATTATCGTAATGCTAGCTCGGTAGAACAATCAACTCTATTCCCTGGGGTGAATTCCTAATAATTTGTAAATTTTTACCTAAACTGGTGCGCCACTGTGCACCCGAATTAGTTCCAAATACGCAGTCGCAAATGTGCAATGCTGCCAAAAACACAAAATGGTTCGTATTGTGCGGCAAGCGTTGTTGACTTTAAAATCAAAATTTGTGAACATTCGAAGAGGTATTTATTAAAATCGTAGCGCTTTGGCGGTTATTATTATCATTTGTTTCAGGCATTAATTTGTATGTGACGTCAGAAGGGACGCCGTCCGATTTTTGCAAATGTTTTATCTCCGCCTAACCTCACACTTAGGAAAATGCTTCTAATTTGAATTGCACCTTCGCTGGATGCTAGGATATGCTTGTATCTTGATAAGCAAGGTTTGGTCTCGCAAGCACACAAATTTCTGGATGCTTACACTAATATTGTTAGGTTAAAACAGTACCTTAAGATTTGAGGTGTTCGCTTCAATGTTCGGAAAGGGGCGCCAGCTGATATCTTCCTCTGGAACGGTTTTCCCCGGTGTTTTTGCTGGTGGTCGCTGTCCTGCACTCCTGACTGATGCGTCGCAGTAGAAATCTCTGACCCTGGACCATATTTTCGGCTGAAATTCAACTTTGGAATCCTGATGTGGATGGCGACCGCAACTTTCGGAGATGCTCTTGGTGAAAAGTTATTTTATTGTTGGGGAATTTGCCACAAACGTTCCCACGTGAACCTTAACACTTGGTGAACACAATGATACACTTTTTTGCTCTTTATATTTAATTATGTTGTATAAAAACTTTCGTTAAAAATGGAGCACAAAATTACATGTTAAGCTTCTAAATTAATTCATTTGTTCTCTTCCTGTCCGTTATAAACAAAAACTAATCTATAACTATGGTTACCAATACAAACGGAAATTAGCCATGTTAAATTCTTTTTGAAATAAGTTTACTTACTAATTATTAAATTTACAAATTTCTTATACCTAAAATTAGTTATTTGTTTCATTAGTACAAAAAATGCATGATTTCGGGACAAGTAAGACAGCGGAGTCCGGCGAGTCTTACGCCTCCCGAAAACGCATTTTTTGTGTGAATGAAACATACTATTTTTTCTCCAACTACTCATAAATTCGGCAATATGACTTATTATTTAGAATCAAACATTGTAGGTTATATTGTAGAACTGTCATGGCGCAAATAAACAATAACTATACGGTGAAATTAAACAACAACGACGGCGATTGCCGAATATTGACGAAGCGTTTGTTTTTTATTTAAAATTGAACATGTAAAACCCTATCTTGCGTCCATTTTTGTACTAGTGCAAATATGAATCGAAAAGTGTACACTTGCCAAGGTAATTGGTGAACATCCCGAAGTGACTTACTTTTTATACAAAATTATTCGACAATATGGCGTCTTATCCTTGTGGTTGGAGAAAAATACTTTTTTCTACGACCGCCACTAAAAGTAGTCCTTTCAGCGCTAGCTTTTTTCACTAAAAGTGACGTTTTATAATTTAGCATTTAGCAATTTAAAATAAGATCAGCTGTTTACTTTTAGCATATGTTATAAAGTGAAGTGAGGTTATAAAACTACAATTTCGAACTGGAAGTGAGGTTGTAAAGTTATTCTAGTTACTTCTTGCGTTAGAGGTAAAGTGTTTTTTAAATAATTAAAGCGTTATGTAATGAATAAAGTCGGATGTGTAGTATTATAATTACCGTTAATAACTGATTTTGACAGTACTGGCTCCACAAACATTCACCTACGCGTCAAGGCCATCTCTTTATTATGACATAAATTATAACTGTCATAAATGCAAACCTTTGTTAAATCGACATTTATGGATTAATAACAGAAAATTTAAGGTCGTAGAAAAAATATTGTATGCAATATCGTGCTAAAAGTGTTCTTACACTCGACATGTTATGGCTTCGTTTCATAATTTTCATATCTCGTGCATAAACATCAACTTTCAGCACTTGTTGCATTTACTCCTTTATCCGAAAGTGACATTTTTTGTCGCCATTTAGGAGATTTGCATATCTAAATATTTTTGAATGTAAATGTGTCATATGTATAACTAAAATGACATTATACTGTTTGAGGATTTCGCGGTTACTCGAATTATTCTTCTTAACATAGAATTTCGGCTTAGATCGCGTAGTATTTGTGGATGAACAGCCAGCATTCTCTGGCTTAATGTGCCTTGCACCTTGTGAACTCGAGCAAGAAACCGCGCGATGGCCATGCTCTTTTGTGGCTCGTGTTGTTTGAGTAACTTGAGAACAAGTGTACTTGGCCCCAGTGCGACTTTCACTCTGATGATGCAAGCTGCAAGGTCTTGCGACACGTTAGCGAATATGGATGCACAAACAGTAACAAGGCCAAATTTGCCTAAGTACCCTCGTTCAAAAGGTACTTAAATAAGACGAGCCACCAAAGAGCATGGTCATCGCGCGGTTTTTTGCTCGAGTTCACAAGGTGCAAGGCACATTAAGCCAGAAAATGCTGGGTGTTCATATACAAATACTACGCGGTCTAAGCCGAAATTCTATGTTAAGAAGAATGAAATGACATTCCCTCTCTTGCAGGATTATAATTTTTACTGTTCTCGCTAACGCTGGGAAATTAAACTACATCCATGGGAGGGAATGATACACTTTTCTCCCTAGAAATTCAAATAGTTATAAAAAATGTGTAAGCTAACTTTCAAATTTTAAAACAAAATATCAGTTTGGTGTTGATCAGGGAATGTTAAAATTTGACAGGTGACTGTTAAACCTAGATGAAAAGGGCTGATTGAAATAAGAATTCGTACATCAGATACAATAATAATAGCTATTTATATAGCTAGGGCGGAAATGAACCTTTGCTCCAGTGATACATATATGATTTTTTTTCGAACGCCAAATTTTAAAAATGTTGCTTTAGGAAATCATTATAGTGACATTTTGTCTAATTTCCTCATTAACATAACGTTGTAAAGCTTTGGTGTGATATCCATGGTGACAAACACAAATGCGGGAGGTAAATAATATTGGCTCCCGCCGGGAGTTAATTAAAGTTTACGCCCGCTGGTTGGAAATTGACAGTTTTGTTTCCTAAAACTAGGGTGCAAAAGCCGACTTTCTATACAGTGAGTACAAAAAAGACATTTGCTCAAGCACGCAACAATGATGTAATTTTTATGTTCAAGAAATCTTTAGATAAGAAAGGAGTAAAAATACGTAATTTATAAAAACTGCTGTCAACGTTTGACAATAAATTGCTCAGATTGCTTTCATGTTTTCACTTGAAATTTAAAAATCTTATCAACATCTTTAATAATACCTATTAACTTTATCAAAATATTTAATAATATCTATTAATTTTAAGTTTAGGGCAATAATATATCTGAAATTACGTAAATTGGGCTACCATGCACTGTCCTTTAAAAAACCTAAATAAATTTTGTGTAAAATCATTAGAGAAGACAATATTTGAATAGCTCATAATTAGCATGAGGATTTTGTATGTTTCGTCCGTCAACGCAGCACAATGTATAACGTAAAGATGTAATGTTGGATGAGGCGAGCGGAATTATAAGAAAATCACGACTTTGATAAGACTTTATAATAATCGAAGCTCACATGCAGCAGACTAAATAATTTTTCATAGCCGCAAAATTATGTACTCGTTGCCACGTTGCCAGTAACAAAAGCAATATATGAGCATTACATGACAAGAAAGCGACAAGGAATGAATAATTTACCAAATTTTTAATGCAAGAACAGCCACATAAAATCGAAAAACGCCGTAAAAGAAAATATGGTGTGATGCACGCACACAACTTCCTTTTACAGTAATCTTATAATTAGTTAAAAATTTGGTTTTTATTTTTAAGCATTTGTCCAAATTTTTCAAAAATTACAAATTCTACAGAAACCGTACAAAATCGAGTTAAAGTTAATTTAAAAAAATCATTTTAGAGGTAAAAATGTAATAAAAATATAACCTTTGAAAAAAAATCGTTAGAGCCGTTTTTGAAAGAATAAAAAAAAACTGAAAATCACAAGAGTAAACACCATACTTCCGGCTAGAGGATTTTCTTCAAAAGCTTGCTTGCGTCATACCGGTTTTTATTTTTGAGATATTCTGTTCACACACACACACACACCATCACACACACACGCGTGCGCGCGCGCGCGCGCGCGCGCACACACATACACGCGCACACGCGCACACACACACACATACACACGCACACACACACACACACACACACACACACACACACACACACACACACACACAGACACACACACAGACTGGCAGACCAATGAACAAAAACTTGTTTTTTTGGCTTCAGGGGACTCTAAAATGTGAAGATCTGTCGAAAACTTTATTTAGAATTTTTGGGGTAAATCCAATACGTATTTTATTGTAAAAGGAAGTACTAAACTTATTCCGCGTTTTTAAATTGTATTAATACCATATTCCATGCCGCATTTTTCTGTCAAACAGACATGGAATTTCACAATTAGGTACATTTTATTTGTGTTTTACGGTGTTTAAATGTTGTTATCGCATTTTGGCCGTTTAGTTCAATTTTTCACTCAAAAACGTAATTTTCTAATCTTAACCGCCTGTTTTACTTGCACGGCAGTATAGCTCTATGCTTGTGCATTGTTTAAAACAAACAAATTGAAATGAATAAACAATTATTGTAAACCAATATCGTTGAATGGAGCCATGTATCAATTATTATGGAACAAATGAAATTATTTTTAGCTTAGTTATTGTAATCTGTAATCGACTTACCGCAAAAATATGTTTAGCGTCTTACACAATAAATACCACGTAGACTATCACAACCTGCACATTACATCTACACCAACATTTGACAATACACCAAATATTGTTCTCTGCCCGTGCACACGTCGTTAAAAATGCTAATGTTGCACCAAACTAGCTGTTGTCCGACTCGTCAGAGGAAATCATAAATGATTCTTTATTGTGCCGGGAACACCCTATTGAGATTTTCTTAATATGTAACTTAATAAGACCTTATCTTATTTTTGCGTTCTGGAGATTTAGCAACCAATCGAGGTCAGTAATTCAGTAATTTAATTACCACAAAGTAATTCAATTACTACGAGTAATTTCAATTCTCACAAGTAATTCAAATACTTGTAAAGTAATTTAAATACTTTAGAGTAATTTAATTACTCAAAAGTAATTGTCGAGTACTTTATAACAAAGAAGTAAATTGCCAATTACAATTACCGCATTTTGAAAAGTAATTCCATAATTCCAAGGCAAATACACAAAAAGGAATTTAATTAGTAATTTAATTACAAAGTAATTAATTACTGCCCAGCTCTGCCTCTGGGTTGCTGTGTGTTAACGTCTTTTTAATATTTCTGGTACATTTCTAACATTTATTATCTAATCACCAATTAAAAACAAATAATTTTGCAAAAATTATATTTGACGTAGCTGAAATAGCACTTTATGTAAAGCTCAAGTGTAGTTTACAAAAATAACATACTAAGCAAACGTGAGAACCAGCTAAATTCAAATAACAAATGAAAACATTACAGCAGGATCACGGATATCATATTTTAAAAATGTTAAACCCTACCAACTAGAGTATATCAATAACAATTACAATATTTAAATAGTTATTGGCTTTATGGAAGTCACCTTTTAGTAAATCTCTTTCTGAGTAAACAAAATCAAGTAGAGAATAAACAAAAATAACTAATAGCTTTTAGACGAGGTGTATTTCTGCTTACTTCATTTTCTCTTAATTTAGAGTATGTGTCTCCCTTGATTTGACTTTTATAACGGTGTGAAAATGCAAAATAGCGTTACGAAAATATTTTTGTTTACATTTAATACAACAAACTCCAATTGTGTCTAAACCTGTCTTATTATTAATGTCTAACAATTTCTTTATTCAAATAAAAGAAAAATAAGTTGCAGTACGTACCAGTTTGATAAAATATCGACGAAACAGATAGGATAATCAGGAGACGAAGTCCAAACGAGTACATGGTGAACAGCGCGCTTGAAACTATACATATGATTTTTCAGACAGCGTGGGGTGATAACGTTTATCCTTGAAACTAATTAGAAAAAGTACAAATATTGCTCAACTTGGACATTTTTAAGTGAATCAATATTTGGGAACTATATGTTACACCTCAATTTGTTTTCTGTCGTATTTTAAACGGAATTTAAGTAAAAGTATAAGTAAAAGTTGCTGGGATAGTATATTGGAGATCCTACAATATGCATATAACCTTAACATAGATATTTTATTGCTTAATGTTTCTTGTTTGAGAAATAGTTTACATACTACGTCAGTTAAAGGTACATCTTTCAAATAGTATTGTTACTAATCCTTGATATTTATGGCCGCTATTACGGGGAAACATTATCCATTGCACTATGCGGCTCCCTAATGTAAGGTATTTATAACATCCTCCTAAAGACAACAAAAAGGAATCCAGTCGTTGCCAAAATCCAAGAAGGCATTCCCAGAGACGACGAGTTGCACAAATCGTCTTCACAACCGTGGCAGAAGGATTCATAGATGACTCTCCCCTCTACCGACTTGCTTCTGCAGGAACCGCAGTCTCTTCTTATTCGGGTAATAGTCCCTAAAATAGAAAATTAAAATTTACAAAACGTATAGCTGAATAACCGAAATCGAATGGCATGCTCACCATCGGCAAGAGACCCCGCGGTCAAGCAGCCGACAGCATCAGAAGGGCATTCGGTTGGGACTACTTTAGTTGTATCTATTGTATATTCTTCTCCACAGTATTCTCCCGCTTCTGAATCGCATTTGTAGCACTTTTTGCTTTGCCCTGCAAGAAATATATAAAGGTTGGTTACTGGTTTGAAAGGTCCAAGTAAGTTTAACGGTTTGAAAATAAAATCTACGAGAGTTCAGTTCTATTTTAAAGCAACCAAAGCAATAGACGTTAAAATTGCATTAAGAGAAATGAAATTATTGTAGTTTATCGAAAACTAGACTTTGGTATCTTAATAAATAGCACACACTAAATAATCGGAGCGTTATCATTGTACTTACCACTCCCGATCAAACCGTACAAAATCGCGAGACTTACAAGGACTCGTACACTAGACCTTTCCATTTCGATGCCTAACAGATTCTGTTTGAAAACTGCGTCTCTGTAGGCTAAATACGTCCTTTACCTGAAGTGGTGTTCCAATTGGGAGATCAACCTAGCTGATAATTGGCACGTTTTTATCAGTAGCAATTCAAATAGAGAGAAAAGTCCAACACTCCTCGGCCAATTTTTACTGAATAATATTCTGGAAGTGGCATCAGCAGTTATCTGTTTTTAGGAAATAGAAGTAGTTATTACTTCGAGGGATCTACGAGTATATTTGTTTTGGATTTATCTAAATACAGAATCACTTCATATAATATTTTTTCTTAAATATAATTAGCCATATGTACATCATTTCCTAGACCACACCAAGTTCTGCGTAGAAAAACTATTAGAAAAAGCAAGTCGCAAAAGAAAAGCAACTACATTTGCAAAAAATTAAAGTGGACTACACCAAAATGTTAATTGATAGGTCATTAATGAGAGATAAGTTAAGCAGGCAAGCCTTAAAAAATTCAGATAATCAGGAACTTGTTACACAATACAAAAATTATCGCAATTATTTAACAAATTTAATAAGAATAACAAAAAATTATTATTTTAAACATAAATTAGACTCTGCTCAAGGAATCCTTAGAAAAACATGGCAAGTTGTTAGAGAGGCTACTAACTCCTGCAATATTAACACCGATAAAGAAATAGAATCCATTGTTAACGAAGATAATATTGAAATATCAGATAACAAAGATAAAGCGATTCACTTCAACAAGTATTTTCAGAGTGTTGGAATTGACATGGCCGATAACATTTCAGCTGACATTAATCACAAGTTTCAGGACTCATATAATCAGAATACAGTTTACTTATATCCTGTTACCGAGGCTGAAATACAAAATTACATTAACTTGTCAAAAATCAACAGTTCACCCGGTATTGATGGTATATCCAATATGTGTCTAAAGAAAATAGCTCCGCATATTTTGAAGCCTCTAGTTCATATCGTAAATTTATGTTTTCTGAATGGTAAGTTTCCTGCTATTTTTAAGAAAAGTATCATCATACCTGTATTTAAATCGGGAAATAAAAAATTAGTAAGTAACTACAGACCCATATCGATAACATGTAGCATCAGTAAAATAATTGAAAAATGTATTAAGATTAGGTTCACGTCGTTTTTTGAGAAATTTAATGTTTTGGCTGACAATCAATATGGGTTTCGTAATAATTTTGGTATCAATGATGTCTTATTTGAAGTAACAATATGTTTACATGACAGTCTAGATAAAAACAAAAAACATTGGCAGTTTTTCTGGATCTCGCAAAAGCCTTTGATACTGTTAACCATGAAGTTCTCTGAAGAGCAAATGATTTAATCAAATCGTATCTAACGAACAGAATGCAAGCTGTTCGTGGTGGTTGTGATATGAGCGACGAAATGGAAGTAAAAATAGGTGTTCCTCAAGATACTGTTTTGGGTCCAATTTTATTCTTAGTCTACATAAATGATCTTGCTAAGATGGAAATTGATGGAATTTGCTCATTTGCTGACGATACTGCTGTTTTATTTGAGGCATCGAACTGTACTGATCTAGTGAGGAAGGTTGAAGAAGGCATGGCTTTGATAATGCAGAAATTAAGTATTGATTTCTTATCCTTAAACTTAACAAAAACTAAATTTATATATTTTTCTTTAAGGCAATTAACACCCATACCCTTTGAATCTATTTGTGTACATTCAGTAAAATGTTTAAAAACGAATAAAGTCAACTGTTGTTGTAATAATTCATTTTTTTCTGTTCCCTATATTAAATAACTAGGAATTTATATCGATTCACAATTGAAATGGACGAAACATATCCAAGAAATTGTTATTAAAGTTAGAAAAACTATATATAAATTTAAATTACTTTGCAATATAATGAAAACTATTACAATTAAAAGTATCTATTTTGCCTTAGTGCAGTCTGTTTTTATGTACGGCATAATTGGTTGGGGTGATGCTGCAAACTGTCACTTAATTGCTTTAGAGGTCTTACAAAAATTAATATTGAAAGTTATGTTCCAAATCGTTATCCTTCGGATTTACTGTTTCAAGAAGCAAATATCCTTTCTATTAGACAGCTCTAAGTAACTACGCTGGCTACCTTTTCTTTTAAATTGCAGCGGACTTTTGATAAATTTCCTCATAATTATTTGATGAGAGGTAAGGCTGCTTCAGCTGTAGTTATTCCCAAAAAGACTAAATCCGCCTCTTAAAAAAATCCAGTTATTTAAGTATTAAATTGTTTAACATTATTCCTACTGAAATAAAACTTTGTAGAAGTCTTACTTCCTTTAAAATAAAAATTAAAAAATGGGTTCTGAGTAAGCCGATGGATTTTTATACTTACCTGTCCTAAGTCTACAGCTAGTAATATTGCTTAATTATTGTTGTTTATTACTATACATGTATGTCTTATCCTTTGGCTCCCATAGTATATTTAGTTTTTTCCTGCTGCATTTGCGATGCTCTTGTATGGATATTGACCAAGTCAAATATTGTTTAATATAGTTAATTTTTTTTGTCATCTCTATGTAGGAGCGTCGTAGATGTGGAGGAAGCATGATAATTTAAGTTCTTCTGCCACACTCAAGCTTAGCTTCTGTGGCTTTAAATTAATTTCTAAAAAAATATGTATTTTAAAATGTTGGGAGTAACTAAATAAAATAAATTTAAAAAAAATATCTGAAAAGAAAACAAGCAGAAAAGCGGGGAAATGGAAGAATACATAAAAACAGCAATATGCTGCTGAAGTTGTTACAGGTGAAATGCTAATTACTACTTGTAGCAAATCTGAAAGGTGCATACGGCTGGCTGCAGTGGTACATGGGTTGGGTCTTAAATTTATAATGCAGGTGTTTGCCCATAAAAGTCTTATCGGGAAAGACATATAAGCGTTTATTATTGATTAGGCGTCACTCTAGTGGTGCAATGCCCATAATTATGTTCTGGGGGCCGACTGGCGAACTAGGCATGGGATTTGCGGATCTCGATACAGAATAGACGACGGCCGTTTGAAGCTGCTAGCATCGGTGGCAATTTACAAGCTCACGAGATGTCTTTGCAGAGTGCATCTGGATGCGGGAATGATAAGAAATGATATTGCAGCGCAGGGCGTTAGAAGTTTCTAAAGTGCGACTAAAACTTCGACATGAAATCTTCAGGATAATTCGAAACGAAACGAAAATGAAAACTATAAAATCATTAGCCTGTGTTGTATGGAGCTGGTAAATTCTACTACAACTGTCGTAATTTTCCTGTGTGGCACAGTAAAACTTCAATAAACTGATATTCTCACGAAACAATTTACACAGCTCACGCAAACATTGCTTAATATACCCGTGTTAACTTTAAAACTAACTAGCCCATTCTACGCCAACAGGCGTGAGTTGAGTATGAAACTCTCTGTTTGAAAACTAGTACTCAACTAAAGATCTAATCATTTCTCTTTGTAGTGAGCAAAACTTAAAATTTTTAAATAATCATAACACCTGGACTATTGGATCCGTTTATGAATAGGAGAAAACCGTCAAACATGTTGACACAATTTAAAAATTGTACATTGTTTGTCAGACGTCATCGATTTGCTGGTTATCCGTAATTAATTGTTAGACGGAATAGATGATTATTTTAATTCGATCTCTGTTAGCTACACAAGGCCGTGTAAGAAATTCTAACGTATTAGCCTGAAATACATTTATTTGCTGTTGTACCTTTATAAGTATTAGTTTATAAAGTTTGCAAGTCGGTTTAAACTGTTTCCTGCCTGAAATTTAACAATAATTTGTCATCTTTCTCGCAATCATAGAAAGTCGTCTCACAATTTTCTTATAGCTTCAAGTTAAAAAGAATTTTATTTTCAGTATATTCTTCTGCTTGTTCAAGAAATTAATTGAAATGATATTCAAGGGCGTTTCAACCATCTGTTTAGAGTAATTAGTGGTCACTCTAAGCTAGATCCGGAGAATGCGGCTGATAAGGGATTAATTAGAAATGTAATTTAGCAAGTTTTTGCTAGGATATCATAATAAATACAACTTAGTTATGCTTTAAAGTTGCCGTTCTTTAGCGATCTTGGTGTTGTAATATCTTGAATTTTGTAATATTTTTGTCGCTATAAACTTTTGCCCTGTTCAGCCAAATTACTATAATCGATGGTTCAACCCTTAAAGTAGCAACAAAAGATCAAAGCTTTACTTAAATATATATGTAAACACAGAAATTGGAACTGCTAAACAACATACGTCTATTGGTCTGTTTAGATATATTATATATTTTTAAAATAACAAAAAATTCAACAATTGATGTAGGTAATACAGTAAATAAACTCTTTGGGAGCATGCTTAAACCACCAATTTTGCAGCTGCATTCGTTAGGGACGGAGCGGTAGCCTCTCGAACTAGATTAATGATTTAACCGATGCCGGCTAATGATGGGTGGCAGCAAAGAAACTAACAGCAGGTGACTCATAAGCTTGGAGTTCCGGGCTGGCAGTGTCAAGTCAGCAGAGCGCTTGTTAGATCTGCAGCTGCCTGCAGATACTGGGAGCGTAAAGCTCCTTTGCGCGTTTCAGGCTGGGAGGCTGGGTTTAAACCTGTCACATGTTACACAAGCTACAATAAATATAAAGCAATGCTACAAACGACAATCAAATTGGACTCAAGCCCCAAGCTAATCATAATAAAATACTAAAACCGGCTTCAAATCGTATTATAAAAACATCGTATGAGTATTAGTTTGCTCGTCGTGCAGTGCAGTCGCATTTTTGTTTTGCTCCGCTTGTTTTGCAGTGTTTTGCATTCTTTCATGCTAATACTCGCGTGTGTAATGTTTTGCTGTGTTGACTAAACTACATATTACTTCGTATGTACGCAATTCATCATAACATAATCCAGTGACACATAGGAAACACATTTTGCAAGTAATTGCAATTTGACTTCCTATTACATTTCAATTATTTACTACTGGTAGTGAACTTGAACTCAATTTCGTTGAAATGGCTAATTTTAAATGCGATGCTTGCCAAAAAGTCTTCCTGGATGTTAAGGACAAATATAAACTAAAGTGTAGCGGCGAATGTAGGCGCATATTTTGCATGGCATGCAGTGGATTTGACAAAACCACATTAAAAACGATTTCACAACAAAAAAATCACCAACTGAGATATTTTTGAGTTCTATGTGATTCTCCCATTCTAAAATATTTGCATGAAAAAGTTTTACAATTAACAAGGGACCAAGTACCAAAAGATAACATCGAGGCTATAGGGTTACTAATTAAGAAAGTGGCTGATGCAATTCCGATTATTACGGAAACACACGAATTGGTATATAACCAAGATTCAAAGCTAGATTTGCTTCATAAAAGAGTTGAGGAAATTTACTCGATGTGTCAGTCCTTCACTGATTGTGACCCTCAATCAATTAGAAAAAGTTTAAACGGCATGCAGCAGGATCTTTTTAATCTCTCCTCAGTCTTCTTCAACAGCAATGAAGACCAAATCAAAGTACAGGTACACGATCCATCTTCAAGTAAAATTAGGAAAAACATAGAAGGGATACAACATAAGTTAACAAAAATATCAGAGTCCATGGCGGAGTTCCAAATAAGACTGAAAACCCTAAAATCTCCAAGCGTTGCTTCTTCGACTTCACAACCGACTCCAGTTCAAACATCAAAGTCTTGTATGTCAGTTGGCACCCAAACAACAGAACTATCTCCTAGTTTGAGTGGCCCAAAACCAGTGTCAAATTTAACATTACCTACTCAAGATGGAAAAGTAGGCAAAAGTGAATGGCAGTATGTGATTGTGAGAAACCTTCCATCGTACTATAACAGAAATCACGTAGTACATTATATTAAAGAAAAGTTGGGAGTGTCGGACTTTATAAGATGCTACCCTCTATTAAAACAATCAGAAAATGTAGCGGAGATAACATACAAGATTGGCACTATAAACAGAAAGTCGCTCGATTAGCAGAAGAGCAGTTCTGGCCTGCTGGTGTATCGGTAAAGTGGTCAGTAGAAAGAAAATGCCATCTTGAGGAAAATCCTAGCGAAGGAAATGAAACGCAGCTGGACAAAGTGAAGAAAAAGACAACTAAAGAATTCACTACTACAGAGAAGATTCTAAGGCTTCATTCTGATGGGGAGGCTATAGCAGCTGGCAATTAGCACACCTCTAAAGAAAATCAACCCATAAAATTTATGAGTGCAGGCATCCAGAAAACAAATCTCACAGTAGATGCAATGACTCCGTCAAGGGTGAAACTGACAGTGCAATCTGCCGCCGATGGAGGCCGGCACCTTTTGGCTCGTCTGCGGGAACCAGCAATAATGAATACCGTCAGGTTGTACATATCCTTATCTACATGAACAACCGCAATCAGTTTGTCACGAGGTCTTCACAAATGCTTCTCTAAGGGCATTTTTGGCTTCTGAGGGCCTTCCTGTAGACGTGGAGTCGCTAAAACAATTATACATGAAGTACTTTGAAGCATATGGCATAGGTTCTTCTACTGCATCGGCGGACTCCCAACATCTAATACGCTTACAACAATCCAGGGAAAGCCATGGCAAATACTACTCGCCAAAACGAAATTTTTAATACTATCGAAGTGCTGAGAAGAGCAAGTATCTTCTATCATTGACAAACATTTAGTGCCTCTCTTTTGTAGTAAAAACACCAGTACTATTACTATTTTGCATGCAAATATTCAGTGTATTAGAAACAAACACAATTATCTTGAATCCATCTTAACTAAACAAAATTTTGAAGTGGTGATGATTAGTGAACATTGGCTTAAGGATGGAGAAAAACATTTATATACACCAAATAATTACAATCTAGCTTCTTGTTACTGTCGATTGGAGAGTGAATGCGGAGGAGTATGCATTTTTACTAGATCTGATCACGTTTTTACATCAATAAATTTCATTAATGAACTTAACAGTGAAAAACATTTTGAATGCACTGGCATTAAACTTGCTGATTTGAACTGTGTAGCGGTGGCTTTATATCGTTCACCATGTGGTAATATCGATATCTTTAAAAATAATCTTGCTCATGCTCTTGACTTAATATCTAAATATTTTAAAAATAGTAAACTAGTGTTTGGTGGCGATTTTAATATAAATTTTGCAGTTAAATCTAAGGAAAGCATCGAAATTACTAACATATTCCATTCATTTGGATTACAAAAAAATCTTCACAAATTTTGACCCACAACTTGCAACTGTGGCTGAATTTCACATATCTGATCATAAATCTCAAATAATTAAATTTAACACTATTCAAAAACGGGCGACCTCTGTTTACAAAACCGTACCAAATAAAAGTTCTAGAATAATTAGAATCAAATTTTCAAATTACCTCTTAACACAAGATTGGGTAGAATCATATAGAGAGTCTGACCCAACCTGCGCAGTTAATGCTTTTTATAAAGTTTTTGCATATTATCACGATTTATCTTTTCCTCCCATTAAAATTAATACAAATAACAAATGTAAAAATGCCTCTATATTTACCAATCCAGAAATAGTTTCGGCCAGGGAAGAAATAAATCGTCTTGGAAACATTTTGAAATTGAACTAGCAAAATAATGATCTTCTATCGGCTGAATTTAAACAAAAAAAAAACGAATACGAGCAAAAAATCTTAAAATTGAAAAAAGAAAAAATCAGTAAAGAAATCTTGGAGTCTGATAATAAACAAAGAACAATATGGGGAATAATAAAAAAGGGTGTAGACAATATAAATAGCAATGGAGTGGTAAGTGTGATTTCCCCAGAATCTCACAACGACTACTTTGTGCATGTAGCCGACGATTTATTATCTAATATTCCCCCATCAAAGTACCCACACAGTGTTTATCTAAAGAAATTACCAATAAACAATGAACAATCACTCTTCTTATTTTATGTTGAGGAATCCGAGGTAGCAGATATTATAAAAGCATTAAAAAAGTCAAAATCATTAGACCTACATAATCAATCGGTTTGTATGTACAAAGAAAATGTTTTATGTTTATCTGCCCCGATACCTCATATTGCAAACATCATATTAAAGACGGGCATATTTCCTAATAAATTGAAACAAGCCAAAATTATACCTTTATATAAATCGGGTGAAATTGATGATAGATCAAATTATAGACCCATTGCACCTCTCCCCATTTTGGCCAAAATTATAGAAAAAATTATTGCAGTTCGAATTCTAAATTTCTTTGAAACCAACCATATTTTTACGGACAGTTTGTGTTCAGAAAAGGAAGGGATACGTCGGGAGCAGTGCTGAATCTCAATAATTATATAACAGAATCATTGGAAAACAAAAAATCTTCCTTTGCACTATTTCTTGATTTAAGCAAGGCGTTCGACTGTGTCTCAAAAAGCATTTTACTCGATAAACTGGAGTATTACGGTTGCAGGGGAGTAACTCTAAAACTAATGTCATCCTACTTATCTGACAGATCTCAATGTGTATTTTGCAAAAGTCAGTATAGCCAGATGTCTTCAATGCAACATGGTGTCCCACAAGGAAGTGTATTGGGACCGTTATTATTTTTAATCTATGTTAACGATTTGCCTAATGCCATTCCAGTTTTCACAACTTTATTTGCAGACGATACGACCTTTGCAAACCACGTAGAATATGAAACTCTAGTCAATCAGTTACAAACCAACATTATCAACCAAGCCTCAGATTGGTTCCAGGCAAATAAGCTTTGTTTAAACCAAAATAAAACGACCACTTTACTATTTTCAAATAAACAAAATATCTGTGAAACCGTCAAATTTTTAGGCCTTACCTTGGATAACAAACTAACTTGGCAAGCACATGTTGACAATCTTTCAATTAAGTTATCAACGATTTATGTAATTAGACAAATAAAAAATCGAGTAAACTTAGATGCTGCCATTACTGCATACCACGCATTATTTCATAGTGTAATGACGTACGGTCTAATAAACTGGGGTACCTCTACACATATTAAAAAAAATCATTGTACAAAAAAGAGCCTTGAGAGTGTTGGTGGGAGCGAGTCAGTTAGACAGTTGTAAACCATTGTTCAAACAATATAACATATTAACGCTACCGTGAGCAATACTATATTGTAATCTATTACACATAAAAAACATTATGGTGATCATACAAAAAACGGCGATGCCCATGGTTACGACACCCGCAGTCGAGGCGATATACAGGTTCCGCAGCAGAGACTAACGTCCACTAAACGAAATAATTTCGGTTAGGATAATTTAATTCGCTTCCTAGTACTCTCAAAAATGCCCCAACAAAACTCTTCAAAGTTAAGCTTAAAAAACATCTTCTGGCCAATGTCTACTATGAACTTTCCGATTTCAGATTTGTTGAAAATTAAGACTGTCTTGTTTTATTGACTTTAGTATTTTTGTTGTTACTGTATTTTTCTGTAGATGACTATTTCTGTAAATGCATTGTATTTTTTATTTTTACATTTTTATATTTAAACTGGAATTGTGACATATCTAAGCACCACGGTTTATATTATGATGAATAAAAATACTACGACTACTATCGTAACCTAGTTAACGGACTAAAGATGGATTGATAATTCAGTTCGCAAGAGCTGAAGCTCACCAAGCGAGTTCGGCGACCTCAAAATATAAGAAAACTAAGGCGCTAGAACGGGGTCTGCCAGAATAGCGCACAGTAAAAGGCAAACATAATATGGCTTTTTGGCTGTAACAACGGTAAGCATGTTTTGAAACAATATGTCCTATTGAGGCCCTTTTTGTGACTTTGGTTTCTAATTGATCGAAACCTTTATTTATATCGAGCGCTACCGCTTTCTCAACTGAAACTATTCTTTCTAATGGTATGTAAGAAATGTGCTATGGTATATGAGGTTGTAATAATAACTTTTTGAATGTTGTACATCTATGTCTAGATATGAGGGCAGAGTGAGAAGGCTCGTAAAAATAACACTAAGAATCTTACAATCGCAAATCCTAGTAGGCATCTGTCAATATCATCTGCCACTAGGTTACATTAAAATTTTCAAACTGATTTGTCATTTAGTTTACTGTTGATAGCCTCTCAAATTTTTGCAAACATGGAAAAAAGTTTTTACGTGGAAAAACCATTACGCAAACCAAAATGAAGCTTGATAAATATTATGGAAACTCTTCACCATCGATTAAAATGATTTACAAGTGGTCGTACAAGCACAATCGATGCTGAACGTCCAGGACGCCCAATTGAGGTGACCACACCTAAAATTGTCAACAAAATTCTTGATATTGTTTTGCAAGACCGTAGAGTAAAGGTGCGCGAGATAAGTTGAAATAGTACGTATCTCAGATGAACGCTTGCGGAATATTTTGCATAAACATTTGAATATGAGAAAGGTATCTGCGCGATGGGTGCCGCGTTTGCTAGCAATTGATCAAAAATGCACACTTGTAATAACTTCAGAGGAAAATTTGGCGATGTTCAAGAGCAATAGAAAGAAGTTTTTAGGTCGTTTCATAACAGTTGATGAAACATCATCATCATCATCATCATCATCATCATCATCATCATCATCCACCGGAGAATAAGAAACAGTCTAAACAATGGATTGCTACTGGCGAACCTGCACCGAAAAAGGCTAAGGCCGTTTTATCGGCCAACAAAGTCTTGGCCACAGTTTTTTTGGGATGCCCGCGGCATAATTTATATCGATGATCTTGAAAAGGGGAAAACAATCAATGAAGAATATTATTGCAACTTATTGGGCCGTTTAAACGAAGTTTTGAAAGAAAAGCGACCGCATTTGGCAAAAGAAAAGTTCTCTTCCATCAAGACAATGCACGGGTGCACACGGGTTTGCTTGCCATGGCCAAAATTTATAAATTACACTACGAATTGCTTCCGCATCCACCATATTCTCCAGACCTAGCTTCCTGTGATTATTTCCTGTTCCCGAACTTGAAGAAATGGCTCGGCGGAAAGAGATTCAGTTCTAATACGGAAATCATCGATTCAACAAACGCCTATTTTAAAGGGTTCGAAAAACGTATTTTTCGGAAGCGATTGAAAAATTGGAAAAACTTTGGACTAAGTGTATTGACCTAAATGAAAACTACGTTGAAAAATAAAATGTTTTTTGTTCAATTTTGTTTTGTTTTGTTTTATTATTACCAGATTTCTCACTCCGCCCTCGTATTTGGGTAACTCCTACAACTAACACCTAGTTTTTTTTTGACGCCACATCTTTGTAGTCTCGCCTGCGGTTTCTAAGTATTTGTTTATTGTATGCTCGCTCTATGTTATGCGTATTCAGAATTATAATATCAATTTGGTTTTGCCAGTGAGAATATTATCAAGTCTATTAACTTGTGCTGTTAATAGAAAAACCCCAGTCTACTATAAGTTTTATTTTCAACGAATAAAATTGGTGTATACATATAGCAGGGCATGTATTTTAAGTATTTATGTTGTGCTAATTTGGAATAGATAATTGTTGCTACCTGAATATGTGTCTATTTACATTGTTTATTGATGATAGTGTTGGGTGTTTGGCCCAGAGTGAGCTAATCTGACTTCAGTTGGGGGAACAGCTGGCTGATAATACCTTCCTCTCAGGGCTTATCTTACTTATCAAAGCGACAAACATTAGCCGAAGCAATACTTAAAATGTATTGTTCGAAAAGTACTCTATTGAAAACATGAGTCTATAATATTCGATATTTTCAAGACTTATACAGGTCCAATGAGATTCTTGAAACCACTAAATTTTATCTAAACTACTCGCAACTTTAATGAGATTTTAGGCAAACGAAAGCACTATTGAAAACATAAACTGAATTGCACACCTCCTACTTCTATCTGCAACATATTCTCAAGTAGGCCGAAATGGAATGGGAGAGGGTCTTTATGGAGTAGTCTTAAGCTACGACTGAACTTCTTTTCGAATTATTTCACGCATATTAGAGAAGTTGAACACACTAATCGCACAAATGTGTATTTATCAGGTTTCTATCTAAATTGGGAAATTAAGAATCATGGTACTAGGGAAATCTCAAATTTAACGCAAAAACTTATTTATTTCAAAGATAATTTAAATAACAACAAATATTACATTATTAGTCTTCAATGTAATCAACTTCACAACCGATGACTGCTTCCTAACGTTTCGATAAATCCTGTACCCCCCATAACTCTTCTTTTACGTTTATATCCCTAATTTTACCGTTCAATACTTCACTAAGTCATGAAAGGAAAACGATGACCCCGCATCGGTTTCTCAACCTTTCAATGTAAATCAAAATCATATGGACTCATCTCAGCGCTATAGGGAGGATGGGTGTGTGCTCCCCACTCATATTTTGAGTTAAGTGAACCCGTGCGTCGTCATGCTGGATCAGCACTCCAGATTCCAGTATCTGCCAGTATCAAGCCGAATTTTACATATTTGTGGCCGTAATATCTTCCGTAAAAATGATGCAATTTCTTCAAACGTCAGATGGCGGTCTTTCTGCAAAATAGTGCAATCATCGTTGCCGAAGTACTATCCGTTGCGGTCCTTGGTCTTCCAGCACGTTTATCGCCTTCAATACTGCTTCTACCATCACAAAATCTTTGAGACTAATGAGAAACTGTAGTCTGATCTATTGTAGAGTCACCACATACTTTCCGTAAAGATTTATCAATTTCTATCGGTGTAAGACCTCGATCCAAACGTGTAACTTGAGCTGAGTAATCATTCTCATTTATTTTAAATTTACTTTCACAAATAAAATTTAGTAGATAAAGACTTCTTATGTATACCAGCGTCAAGTATATACTCCAAACTAAAAAACCATGTGTCAAAACACAATAAAATGGTCACTTCTGAGATTACCCTCATATTCTTCTGAATTATTTGACCTAGCATAGCATACAAAGGGACATGCCACTCTTCAGTTTGAATGTAAATGTAAGTAGTTTGGGCATTGCTCGTACACGGCTGTTAATGATTACGAGTATTTTGAAATGATAACACGTTATGGAAAATAACAACCATTTATTTAATTAAACCAAGTTTAGTAACGATCACTCACATATACAGTGTGGTCCATTTAGTGTGCAACAAATGGGATTTTTTTTTATTAGTTGTAAAACCGAAATTTAAATACCGCCAAAAGTTAGTGCATGTTCGATAACCATATCAAATTCCTTTAGAATGGCTTTAAGTTAAACAGCATACAAGGCAGGACAAAAAATATGAAATTCGTTCAAGAATAAAGTTACCTTACTTCAAAAAATATGGCAAAATTTTATTGAGGAAAGTTGTTTAGAATCAAAAGCTATGCTTAAATACAAAGTCAGGGCCTCCTATTCGAATTTTTATAATTTTTTGGAAAATTTTGTATTACCCCCGTATTATACATATTTTTATTATTCTGATTTTATATGTATTTAAAATAGCTACAACCACATCACTTTTAAATAACTTTTAGCAACTTGAAGCATATTTGTAAAATTTACTTGGATTTATATTTTTTTAGGTAACCGTCCACTGCATATTTGTTGCAACGATATTTAACAGAACTTTAGAATTTCGAAAATATTCTTTTTAATAAGGCAAATGCTTTACTAATAATAATGTACATATAAAATACTTACAATTAAAGCCTACAATTTTATTTCAAATTCTTATGAAAATACGGGGCTAATACAAAATTTTCAAAAAAAATAATTGAATAGGAGGCCCTGACTTTGTAGTTGAGCATAACTTTTGATTCTAAACAAATTTTTTCAATAAAATTTTGCCATAGTTTTTGAAATAAGGTAACTTTATTCTTGAACGAATTTCACATTTTTTGTCCTGCCCTGTATGCTGTTTGACTTGGAGCCATTCTAAATGCATCTGATATGGTTATCAAACATGCACTAACTTGTGGCAGTATTTGAATTTTGGTTGTACAACTTGTTAGATTATAATTATTAGTAGAGTTGCCGCGAAAAGTTAGTTACTAAGCAATGTTTTGACAGAATAATATCGACAGTTTTTAATGTATGACACATGTTTAAGAAGGGATAATAAATCCGTTTAATTAAAGTGTTTGTTCATATTCATTAACCAAACCACGATCATTTATTAGAACAATCATTTTGTGTTGTGTTTCAACATAATTGGCGACCGTGACAGCACCGCAGGTCGTGGTTAACATAAAGAGGCTAGGAAAAGTGAACAAAAAGTCATGGAGAAAGATAAAAAAGCCAGAACAGCTCTTAGAAGTTCTTTTACGAAGTTGTATAATCAAATAGAAGCTGCAATGGAAGCAGAAGCTCCAGACATAGAATATTTAGAAGCACAAATTACGATGTTAGAAAGAAAGGCCAATGAACTGTTGACGTTAGACAAAAATATTTTAGAACGTCTTTTAGATGATGATACAAGGGAGCCTTCCGAATACGAAAAAGAGTCAAGTGAATCCGATGAGTATCAAACTAAATTCATTACGTTGCAACTAAAGTTTACAAAATATTTTCAAGCCGTAGGTGTAGCCAGTGTACAGTCACCAGTCCAAGCTAATGTAATGCAAGGTGCCAGTCGAAAATATAAACTGCCCCAGATAGAGTTAATAAAATATGGAGGTGAGATAAAGGAATGGCTTCAATTTTGGAGTCAGTTCCGGAAAATTGATGAAGACAACGAATTAGCCCCGGAAGACAAATTCCAATATCTCATACAAGCTACTATCGAAGGAAGTCGAGCTAGAGATTTGGTGGCCAGCTTTCCCCCAACCGGTGATAATTACAGGAAAGCGGTAGATGGACTCAAAGCTCGTTTCGGCAGAGATTATCTACAAGTAGAAGTTTATGTACGAGAACTACTCTCTTTAGTCTTAACTAAGGTTATGAATAAAAACGAATTGTCACTTTGCTCTCTTTATGACAAGTTGGAGACAAAACTGAGGGCACTGGAATCGTTAGGAGTGACCACCGAAAAATATGCGGCTATGCTATACCCACTGGTCGAATCCTGTATGCCAGAGGATCTGTTACGAGCATGGCAACGAATACAGATCATTCCGGAAGAAATCACAGAAGCTGGATCGTCAGTGACACTGAAGACAAAGAATAGATTGACTAGATTAATGGCATTTCTAAGAAATGAAGTTGAAAATGACGAGCGTGTCAATTTAGCAACTGCAGGCTTTTCTATCAATAATAACGATCAGAAAATTAGAAAGACAAGGATTCCTATCCAAAAAGAAGAAGATATAGCTACCGCAACTAGTTTGATAAGTGTCAAAGGTGGAAAACAAAACAGTGGTTGTATTTTCTGTTCGAAAAGCCATAGAAGCGCTGATTGTTATTGGGCAAAAAAGATGACGATAGAAGCAAAGAAGAAAATTATCAAGGAAAAGAAATGTTGTTTCTACTGTCTTAAATCGAACCATTTCGCAAAAAATTGCAAAGCCTTTATAAAATGCGCTGTATGTGAGGGCAGACATGTAGTAACGATGTGTCCAAAAGTAGGAACGATGCAAGAACACGCCAAAGAATTTAATAATAGCGAAGAAAGAATACATGAAGATGCAAATCTAAGTAACTTTTCTAAGAATCTAGTTATATTTTTGCAAACTTTGGTCCTAAATGTGACACACAACGGAATTAGAAAGCAAGCACGAGCCATGATAGATACAGGATCGCAAAGATCATACATACTTGAAGATTTTGCAAAGTCCATGAAGTTACCAATAATAAGGAAAGAATATTTAAATCATACGTTGTTCGGAGGTGTTCAGGCTAGCCGGCAAGAGCATAACCGTTATAAAATAAGACTCATATCGCTTAATAAAAACTACTCTTGTAATATTGAAGTTTTAGGTCAACCCACAATTGTCGATGGAATAACATGTGTCGAAGATATGGAGTGGATTCGAGAATTAAAAGAGAAGAAAATCGAGTTGACGGACATCGGCAGAAACGGAGAAGATGTACAAATATTGATGGGAGCAGATATTGCGGGAAAATTATACACGGGTCGAAAACAAGAGTTGAAATGTGGATTAGTAGCGATGGAAACCACTTTAGGATGGACAGTCATGGGCAAAGTGTCTGATAATCAAGATAATACTTGTGAAGCGATGAATGTCATTTCAATGTTAGTAAACGATAGGAAAATTAGCGAGTTATGGGACTTAGAGCTAATAGGTATTAAAGATCCGGTCGAAGTGAAGACAAAACAAGAAAGAAATGAAGAAGTTAAATTGAGATTCCTGGAAACAATACGCGTAAATAATGAAGGAAGATACGAAGTTAGATTGCCTGGGCGGGAAAGTAGAGATGAGTTGAAAACCAATTATGATATTGCCGAAAAAAGATTATTTTCTCTTACAAAAAAATTGAAAAGTGACGGTAATTATGAAGTTTATGACCAGATACTAAAAACATGGCTAACCGATGGAATTATTGAAGAAATAGATAGCAGTGATCTAGAGACGGGACTTTTTTGCCACACCGACATGTCATAAAGGAGAACAGCACCACACCAGTCAGGCCTGTGTTTGATGCATCAGCTAAAAGAAAAAATGAATCGTCACTAAATGATTGTCTTGAAACAGGTCCAAATTTAATAGAACTTATCAATTCGGTGTTATTACGATTTCGATTAAACCGAATAGGCGTGATCGCAGATATTAAGCGAGCATTCTTACAAATAAGCGTCAATGAAAAAGATCGTAAATTCTTAAAATTTTTATGGTGGAATGAAGATGATCAGATCATAATTTACAGACATTGTCGTGTAGTTTTTGGGATATCAAGCAGCCCATTCTTGTTAAATGCTGTAATAAATTACCATATAGATAAAATATTGAGCAGTTTGAAGAATCTAGAGAATAACCCGAAACTAAACTATAGTGAGAACATTGTATTAAAATTAAGAGAATGTTTTTATGTAGACAACTGCGTCACCAGTGTCAGCAACGAAAACGAATTAAAACGGTTCATAGAAGAAGCTAGCGAGGTAATGAGTAGTGGACAATTCGATTTACGAGGCTGGGAATATTCGTTCGACAACCAGAAAAATCAGGTCGCTATGGTCCTCGGTTTGAAATGGAATAAATCAAGCGATAATATTGAATTTAATATGGATTTCCTGAAGCCTACAGAGTTGACATCTGTAACTAAAAGAACTATTTTGTCCATTTCACACAAAATCTTTGATCCAATTGGTATACTCTGCCCGATAATGATATATCCTAAGTTGTTACTGCAAGACTTATGGGTTAAGAATGTGAATTGGGACAGCGAAGTAAGTGAAGATATTCGATTGAAGTTTCTAAATTGGTACAAAGAGCTTCCGGCAATATCACAAGTAAGATTACCTAGATGGGCATTTCTCGAAAATGCAAACTACAGCTTACATACATTTTGTGATGCGAGCAAAATAGCGTATGCATGTGCAGTATTTGCACGTTCGGAGAAACATGATACGGTATGTGTACAGCTTATACAAGCAAAAGCAAGAATTGCACCATTAAAAAAGGTAACAATTCCTCGACTCGAGTTGATGGCTGCCACGGTGGGAGTTCGTTTAACAGCGGAGGTGTTGAAGAGTCTAACAAGTGATCGAGAGATACCGGTCACATATTGGAGTGACTCAACCACTGTTTTAAATTGGATTCAAGGAAATGGAAAACAAGAAATGTTTGTAAAAAGCCGAATAAAAGAGATTCATGAGTTAACGAAAATAAAAGATTGGAAGCATATACCAGGAGATTTAAATCCAGCAGATTTACCGTCCAGAGGCTGTTCCACAAAACAAATTATCGAAGAGCGATGGTGGGAGGGTCCTTCCTGGTTATATGAGAATCCACAAGAATGGCCAGAGACAACACTTGAAAAAAAGATAATTGAAGCCACGGACATGGTTGCGAAAACACATAAAAACGATACTGGATGGTACTATCAATACTTTTCCGATTTTCAAAGAATAATAAATATGATAGGCTGGATGATGCGATTTAAAGAAAAGGACAAAGAAGAACGAAAAGGTTGTTTAAGAGTAGAAGAATTAAACCGTGCTGAGAAAAAACTGATGAAATTAATTCAAACTGAATGGTACGGAAATGATTTGAAAGATATTAATTCTCTAAACACATTCTACGATCAAGAGGGTATCATCAGAGTCACTACAAGAATAACTTTACGAGAAGACAACAAAAACTTCAAGTATCCAATCGTCTTACCTGATCAGCATCCAGTAGTGAAAATGTTGATAAGAGAAAAACATGAGAAACTAAAGCATGCTGGTGTACAAATATTGCTGAACAACTTAAGAGAAGAATATTGGATCACAAAGGGCAGAAAAGCTATCAATAATGTGATAAAGAAATGTGTGACGTGTAAAAGATTTACAGAAAAGCACGTAGAAACTATTCCATGCCCATTACCAATAGATAGAATTAGAGATGCTAAAACTTTTGAAATAGTCGGCGTAGATTATGCCGGACCATTGTATTTAAAAGGAAAAAATAAAGTGTGGATTTGTCTATATACGTGTGCCGTCTACAGAGCAATACATTTAGAGATAGTGTCGAGTCTATCAACTACTGCATTTATACAAGCTTTACGACGTTTCATAGCAAGAAGAGGTCGACCCACGAAAATCTATAGCGACAATGGAACAAATTTTGTAGGAACAGCAAATATGTTGTCAACTATCAACTGGCAAGAAATAGAAGCCTTCTCCACCATAAGAAAAATTGAATGGAGATTCAATCCCCCGGCAGCACCATGGTGGGGCGGATTTTGGGAACGTCTAGTACGAATCATAAAGGATTTATTGAAACGAGTATTAGGAAGAGCTTGTGTAACACACGAAGAACTTTCTACTATAATATGTGAATGTGAATCGATAATTAATAATCGACCAATAACGTACATGTCAGATAGCGATCCTACAGTTGCACCACTGACACCAAGCATGTTTCTGCAGGAAGTTACGGAAGTTGGAACCGCCGATCTAGATCGAACGGACAGAGAACATTTAAATAACCGGTTACGCTATTTATTGAAGTTAAAAGAAGACTTACGGAGACGTTTTCGCATTGAGTATTTAGGTGCTTTAATAGAGAAGAATACACACCGCAAAGCGACAGCAGAACTGAAAGTTGGAGAAATAGTTTTGGTTGGTAACGATATACAAAAACGGTTAGAATGGCCTTTAGCCAAAGTGTTAGAAATTATACCTGGGAAAGATAAGGTATGTCGTGTGGTTAAGTTGCAGACTGAAAAGGGTCAGTTGTTAAGACCAGTTCAAAGAGTCTACAGACTAGAGATTTACGAAGACCATTCATATACACAAGACGTAGAAGAATCTAGTGAACATACTAGAAATAATCGTACTGAGATAGATGTTGAAGAATCAGACGCGCAAGATGGAAATGAAGAGGTAGCGTACGACGAGGAAGCAGCAGAATCCCTGCCAACCGTAAACAGGAGAGGAAGAAAAATAATTCCCCCTGCACGATACTTAAATTAAAAAGCATAATGTTTGTATTGTAATTTTGTTTTTGTAACAAGTTTTTCGAAATTTCACGTCAACTCTAGGTGGGAGGATGTTAAATTATAATTATTAGTAGAGTTGCCGCGAAAAGTTAGTTACTAAGCAATGTTTTGACAGAATAATATCGACAGTTTTTAATGTATGACACATGTTTAAGAAGGGATAATAAATCCGTTTAATTAAAGTGTTTGTTCATATTCATTAACCAAACCACGATCATTTATTAGAACAATCATTTTGTGTTGTGTTTAAACACAACTAATAAAGAAATGTTCCATTTGTTGCACACTTACTGGACCACACTGTATACTTACATGTAGTCAGATATATTGCTATAGTCCCCTTTGCGCTCTCCTATTATTTTATTTGATTTAATATAGATAAATTATTGTTTAGATTAATTTATGTAAAGATATGCCCTCATTTAAATTAATTACTATTGAGTCTAATTCTTTTACTAGCACCGGTAGAACATTTACTCTTAAAAGGTTAGGTTCAAGCTTAATAAAGTATGTTTAATTATTTGCATTTATTAATCTTTGCTATCGCCTTGATTGTTATTGATTATTAAAATTATTATACGTTATTATTAATTGGTAATATGAGAATTATGTCAATTGACACTTACATGAACTGTCAAAGTCGAAACATCAGTATGCAAGTGTTTATTTTTACATATAACTGTGATTACTTTCACTTAAGTGCTTCTATCAGATGTCCCCGTCCAACCATGTACATGCTGGTTGCTTATTCTGTTGTACTGGAATGGCCAGGTACGTAACACTCCTATCAACCATTTATAACAGCCGCTGTTACTAATTGCCCCATTTGCAGCTCCAACGAAGATCCAAGTTCTGCAATTTGCTGCCCTGCAGGAACCGCCTTACTTAAATCGCCAAATAAGGATTCAATCAGCCACCCAAACTGCCACGATGAACGGAATACGGATCGAAATCTATACAACAACCCAAGAAATCAGCTTTCTCTTTCAAACCGTTATCAATGTCTCCACCTCCGTCTGTATCCAAATAAATCCCAGGTGCAGATGTGTTTTACCCAATAGAGACTCTACCGCAGTTCATCCAAATCAAACCGGAATACTTTAGACCAGCGTTTATAGAACCAAAGACCACTCTGCTTTTCTTAGCTGTTCACCTTATTTTAATACCATTAGTTGTAATTCTCCTCCAGTAGTCTTTTTATAACCTTTTATTATTATAGTTTCTTTAAAATTTTACTTTGTCTTTATTTTATTTTTAATTTAATCCCGTCTACCCTTTTATACTATTTAAATAAGAAATTTAATTTTAATAGGGGTTATGTATTTTCAATTTTTGCTTAATACCAAATTTTATATGTGAATTTTTCTGAATCAAAAATTACTTGCTATTTCTTAATTAAAATTTTCCATAGTAATCTCTATCCATACATTTTTAAAAACTAACACTCCTGGATTATTTACATTGCAAATTATTTAAATATTTTGACATTTTATGTGACTTTATCTAAAATCAATTATGACATGTTCTCTGATACTACCAAATAACAATCTTTACTGCTCCAAATATCATATTTTAATTCATATGTAAAACCTTTTTCTATGAATATTAATTGCTTTAACGGATTTGAATTACATCTGTAATTTATTAAATACATTTTAGATAGCTATTTTGTTCTTTTAATATTAATTTCATCTTTCATAAAATATAATGTTTTAACATTTAGGTACTCTATCATTGCATAATTAATCTTAAAGTATGATTAATTTTTATAAATTAATTATTGGTTTTGAGGTACGATACAATAACCATATAAATGCACATATAGAGTGCCCGGCAGTTAACGCGGCCTGATATTTCGACATGCTATGCTAATGAACAGATTGAAGGTGACGTGAGTTCCACAAGAACCAGCACACCGAGTCCTGAAGGTTGTAAAACAAATCGGCATAAGCTAGACCGAATGAATAAGCTGAATAGATGCTGGCGCTTCTTTGTTCGCCTTTATATATCTCCCCAGTTGCGTAAGTGGAGTGTTGTTTACTACGTGTCAGTGGCCGGATTGATCCTTCGTCTTAGTCATTAATGCGCAACGGAAAACAAACGCAACCGGTAGCATTTAAACTTGCGCTCTCAGGCGTACTCCGAATGGTAATCAAAAATGTTAAGGTACAAAGAGTGAAGCAGAGAGCAAAGAACAGCGCAACGAGTAAAGCAGATTATTTATATAGTACCGAGTCGAGCTACGCTTCATGTGTTTATAGTAAAGATATTTCAGCTCGCTGTGTGAAGTAACAATGTATTCCAGACGTGTTAATAATTACCGCACCTTAAAGGAACGTTTTTTGCTAAAATATTGGTATATACAGAAGAGGATCACTGAAAGAACATGTAACGGCAATAAATAAATAGAAAAGCGACAGGAACTAGACGAATTTGATCCCTTATATGAAGACCTTCAAAATCATCCATAGAATTTTTATTTAAGAGTTGGTTTTAACTGCTCTGGCTGACGTACTTGTTTATATTTTAATCATGTTATTATTTTATTTAATAAAAATATGCCACTTTGATATATTTACTAAAAATGTCAAATTTCATTTTTTTGTATGAGCTATTTAGATACGAGGGGGGTTCACGCCAATACCGGAATTTCCGCTATGAAAATAGAAATTGATTAGCGCGATTTGTTATTACATTCAATATTGAATGTACTCGAATGTAAACAAATAATCAAGTACTCTTGTTGTCATGATAAGCGTGCATTTGTTATTAAATATGACAGATAACACAGCCAGTTGCACTTTACAACAGCGCATTATTTTTCAGTGTCTTGTCAATGAAGGCGTTAAACTTAGTGGAGACTTGGTGCACAATTTGGTGAAAGTAACTACACTCAAAAAATCACAAGCATTAGGGTGGGTTGATAGGTTCAAAAATCGCAGCGAAAGTGTAAGTGATGATACTGGGAGATGAGGTTGCAGGGCAACAGAAGTTATTCCTGTAGTTATTCAAGGTGCTGATGATTTCATTAAGCAGAATTGGCGAATTACTGTTTCGGAAATAGTGGAAATAACTAGTTTAAGTACTGAGTCAGTAGAAAAAGTTCGTTAAGAAATTCGAAAAAAAACCGAAAGGGATTGTTATCAAAAGGAGTAATCCTTTAACAGGATAATGTCAGGCCACTCACGGCAAGATTAGGAAGGATATTTTGACGAAATTGGGCTGGGAGACTTTACCGCATCCAGCTTATAGTCTAGACTTGGCTCCTACAGATTTTCATTTGTTTGGACCGCTTAAACGTCATCTTAGAGGCAAACGATTACAATGGACGTGCACTTAAAAAATGTGTTCTAAATTGGTTTGGACAGCAAGAACACAGTTGCTATTTTGCAGGATTTCATGCTTTGATACAAAAGTGAAAGAAACGTTAAGATGTTAATGGAGATTATGTTAAAAAATAAAACCGATTTATTCTATAAAAACAATTAATTCCAATTTTGGCGTGAACCCCCCTCGTATTTCCTTATTTTTAAGAAATAAAACGTTCTATACGCCAGGTAAAGGGATTTATATTAGAATTTTGTTAGATGAATTTAATAAAATATTTTGTATTAATTGTTGTTGAATATAAAGAAAGTCCCACGCATTCCTTATTTCTGTTCTTATTTCCGTAGTCTATTGTTAAAGATAAATGAGCTTTCTTTTTTCCAGTACTTCTTAGTACGTTCAAAAAGTGCTGAAGTTGAAAGCTAACATATTTTGTATTTCTATTAGTATTGCTCAGATATCCTTAGTTACAAAGGCTAACAGCAAATGAATGTGCTCACCATTCACAGATATTATCAGTTGTAATATAACAAGTGGAATGATTATTATCGATGATTTTTTTCCGAGTTAAAACCGGAACCAAATTTAACGAGTGCGTAGCACGAGTTAAATTTGCTGTTTCGGTTTTAACGAGTAAAAAATTATCGATCATTAATCATTACACGAATTATATTTGGAAAGAGAATATATTGAATGAAATGAAAAATATCAAATATTTACTTTTTTTTCTTAGGTTGGCACTGTTAATGTTGGTTACCCTGCTGTCAATTTTAAGTCTATGTCAAATTCGATGTTAGCAGGTTAGATTTTCCGTCAGTTTTGACACAAACTGACAGAAAACCTAACCTGCTAATGTCGAATTTGACACAAACTTAAAATTGATAGCAGGGTAACCAACATTAACAGTGCCAACCTAAGAAAAAAATCACAACCATTTATGATCACCCGTAAAAACAATTACGACAATAAATTACTACCGCTGTGATAATGTGTAACTAGGCATTTGCATGCCCCTCATTGGTTGAAATAGCGTCACGTGATACATGAATTATATTCTCTCTATAATAATTTATTTATTGTTGTGTTTCTCATCTTTCTGGTCCCACAAAGCTGTTCTAATGAACACTTCATTTACAACATTTTCGATATTCATGGCAGTTTCAAATTTTACCCTCTTTACTAGACAAAAAATCAAAGCAGGAAAACCAAACTTGACTGAATTCGTCGCTTTGCTCGTTTATAATATCGATTCTACATCGCTTATCAGTGTGCCAGCATGCGTACTCAATCTGTTTAAAAGGTTTGATTTCTTTGCTTTACTCGACTGTTTTCCTTCCGCTCCACTATGTTAGCACCCTTTACGCGCTCGGCTAAATTCCGCTGCCTGACACCCATGCTTATCGTTGTATTGTGAAGGCAAGATGACGACAGGAGTGATGGCGGACGAACTACGCCCTATCGGCGCCGATAAAAACGTGACAAACGCAGACAGGCACTTAAGCAATCACAACACGCGTTTTTATATAAGAACGATACTGTTAACGAATTTGTGATAAGAAAATAAAACAAAGTTGATTTGGCGGTTGAAAAGAGCCAAATATTACTTTCAATATTGTGATTGATATTTTGATATCAAATTATGAGATTAATACTAAATAAAAGTGTTTGGTCTATATTAAGGATGCTTTCCCATTTAACTTCATTCAATTCGAATCACTTAAACACCTAACCCACAACCCAGAGGGAACGGCATATGAGACCTTGCAGGCATTCTAGAGACCCTAGTTGGCCATGTGACATCGGCCTGCCATCAAGCTTTAATTTTGTCGTGGTTTGTTTTATATCCTTTCCGAGCTACACTTGAGAAATTAAAAATTAAAAATCTCAATCTGACATCAGAGTTTATTTGTTTTTAAAAATGTCAGAAGACAAAGTAGGGATTCTTAATGCACTATTATACTTATATTAATATAATCTAGTCAGAATTGATATGTCACCTACAGTGTTTGGGTTAAATCTACTTATTTTCACTTTGTTTTTAGATAATTTGAAGAACAAATAAATTGTGACGTCGAATATAAATGTTGATATTCTCATTTTTCGACTGCAGCTCGGAAATCGAAAGGTATATTCGAATTCTGTTTTTATCATTGTATTTGTTTGGAAAAGTTGACCCTAAAATGTGCAGACCATTTTCCTTTAGTTCTAATAATAATAGAGATTTCCATTTAATTGCATCGAAATTGGGGCACTCTGTACATACCTATATATTGAGCAAATCTCATAGGACGTTTGAAATAAACCACCAATATTCTTGCTATTATTGTGTTTAATGTACCTAAACAGCCGAATACTTGACTTTCGGATTATTTTTAGTATAGCTAACTTTTTTGGGAACTATTTCAAATGAAATCAGAATGTTCAGAATGTGCATTTACGTATATTGTTATACAGTGCCTTTAATAAAAGAGGGAACACTCACTAACTTTTCTATCTTATGTTTTCCAAAAAGTTTAACAGTTTTTTGTTCGCGATCATTTTTCTATTTGGTTGTACTTTCAATATATTTTTTCCGTTTCTGATTAAACAGGAAGCGCATTATACATATATGCATTTTATTGGCATTTTCGATGCTACATCTTTTTCTTTTTACGTTTGTATAATATTTCAATGGGATTGTATAAAAAGTTTTGCCAAAAATTGCGTCCAAAGTTCGATCTCTAGTTAAACATCACACAAAAAAATAGAGGTCCGAAAACAAAAACTGTAAGTATTAGTTGAGTTTGGTTTTATTTGTCAAAATTGTAATTAGTACGGACGTGTAAAATTTTAAAGGTGTTGCATAAATAAGTCGTTAAATAAAGTTAGAAAACAGAATTAGGGCCGATTTCATAATCAAATTTAAAGCTTCATTTATAACACTCTGAACTTACTAATTATTTACTTATTTTCGTGCAATAAATAATTACCATTGTTAAGGAAATTTGCAACATATAATTTTACAGCCAGATAGCCAGATGCCAGGGTTCAGTCTGATTAACTCAAATATACAATCAAGTACACATCAAACAAAGCGGTTTATTTTATATACCTATTTACAGTTTAAAATAATAACTAAAATATTCCATGTATTTTCAAATAAAAGATTTGGATTTTAATGTATCTTGGGCAGGCTGGCGCCTACTGGGTTAGGCAAGCCACGATACTCCTTCGATCGTACTTTCTCGGCGGCAGGACGAGGGAGCTCGTAGTTAGGAGAGCGTCCTCTACTCGGCTAAACTGGAAACAGAATCTAGTTTAAGTTTGTTTACCTTTATCGTGAGCTAGAAATAAAGTTATATTTGCTTTTATTTCGGGGATGTTGAGATTGAACTTGATGTAAGGCGTAATCCCATTACGTCGAAGCTATTCTACAGTGCCCGCAAAACCTCGTGTGATGCAAAACCTTGTGTGATAAGTGAAAAGACGGTAGAATTAAATATCATGTGTCAACTAATGACTTTTAAGCCAAATTTGCGTTTTAAAGCTGTTACTTAAATTCCAGGGGTTTCTAGGTAATAACTAGGGGTTTTCTAATTACATTATTCAAGGTGAGTAAAACCTCCTTTAAGCTACATGAAATACTTCTAGCTTGAAGCTAACCTCACAATTTTTGGTTTAGATCTCGGGAAGATTATGTACTATGAATTGGGGCACTGCGGAAAGCATGTGAAATCTGCAGGACGAGTTTCCTCCAGGTGAGTGAAGCTCTGAATCTTTACGGGTACGTTAATTACGGGAGTTTCGTTGCGGGCACTTAACCTCGCAAATGGTTCAAGTTTATGCACAGACCTGGGGGGCCTCGCTTTTAAAATGCTTTCTAAATGAATTACGTGAATGTTGTCGGGAAGCGGTTTCGAGGAGATCTAAAACCCTTATTAACAGGCGTATAAACAACGATCCACGTACGAGGTTCAGACGAGACCGGATTCGAAGAGTAAACGTATCCAAATTCCAGACAGGCATATAAACAATGATCCACGTCTGAATTTTAGACAAGATAACTCCTGAATTGGCTCGGCGGAGATCACAGGCATTTAAATCAATGAGCCACTTTGATCTTTAACAGGAATTCGGGGATTTCTGGGAAAGATTGGTTCTAAGACTGAAAGTCAAAAGGTTCCCTCGGACGGGATCAGAACTTGAGCCCCAAGAGGCCCAAGGCGGGAACGCCGGTTCGGAACGCTGGATGCAAGTTCTTCTCACAACGTACGATACCTCTTATTTATACATTACCATACGCCGTAATTTGTGCAGAATTTTAGGCAGGGATGCGCTGAACGACGACGGCTCGTGACCTCTGCGCACCTCGATTGTTTCTTCGTGCCTCGGCGATGTTTTCGGACAAATTGTGACGAAGTTTTGGCGGCGGTCAAATTCGAACGTATTCCAATGCGTAAAAATACGATTTCGGCCGGCGCTAACGTCACACATTTAACTAAAGTGACATTAGATGTGCAGAGTGGCATGTGCTACATATGTCTTCATGCAGATTGTAACATTACTTTAGTTAAAATTATATTTAAAATTGATTATGAAATGGGCCCTTAGAAAGTTGTAAAAGTATTTTTTTAAGTTAGACGAATAGAAAACATCGTCTATCTACATATTGAACAAAATTCCACAGTTTTGTACAAAGCAAGTCTCTAATCTCTTTCGGAGTTCTTGTTTGTTGCTCTGCTTTTCTCATCGGGCGATACCACCTTGACTTTATTTTCTAAATGGTGGCTCCATAAAAAATAAACGGTGTAAGATCAGATGATTTCGGAGGCCATTCCACAGCTTCACTGTTTGCAAGCAAAAATTGATTAAATGTTTCATTGTGGTAGTCTCGTATAATAAAACCGGAATGAACGTGCAGAGAGATAATGCCGGTAAAATTTGGTAACCGAGATTATCGCAGAACATTTTTGCAAAGTGGAGGTGTAACCTAGTAGAAGAGTAAAAAAGCGACAAAACAATCACAAATTTAAGTTAAAACAACAAGAAGTAAAATAAAAGTGGATGTGTGTGCTTCTAAGTGTATTGCAGCGTAAGAGGTTTCAAGAGAAACGAAGTCGTTATCAACAGAGCGCTGAGCTGGCCGGCGAAGTTAAAGAATTTAAAAAATCTAACGTAACTACAGCAAAGTGTTTAGATCTTTAGATGATGGGCAGAAGAAGGAAAAGGGACACGGAACCGGATACCAGCACGGCAAAAAAAAATCTGAAGGAGTGAGAAGATAATCAGATCACTAGAACAGAATAGACAACCAAACCAGGAAGTAAACATGGGTGATACGTAAATCGTACAAAATATGAAGAAGGATTGAAAAAACACGCAAGAAAATAAAGAACTGAGAGCAGAAATCAGGAGAAAAGCTGAGATCGAAAAAGATAAACTGCAATTAACAGAAGGAATAGAAAAGTTAGAAAATACTATAAAAGTAGGCGATAAAGGTAAGGTTATACAATATAAAAATAAGCTAAAGGGGAAGAAGATATACATCGATGATGGCATTATGTTAGTACAAAGAAACATGCAGGCGCAAATCAGAAAATTGAAAGGAAGAAAGAACAAAAGAAAAACAAAGTAGGATACAAGAAGGTAACAATAAATGGGGTCTTATTTGAATGGGATGAATGGGAGAGGAGATGTAGAAGCCAATATTCTAAAAAACTGAAAAAGACGAAAACAGGAAAGGGCGAAGAGAATGCAATAGATGCAAATATAACTTATATGAATACTCGCAAAAATGGCAATGGGGTACAGCAGATAGTCAAAACTCCACCAACTCCAAAAAAAGTATTACACCACAAGGTAGAAAGGCAAAGGATTAAGTAAGTATGGACTGGCGCGCCGTCTAACCGAAAGTACACATTTTGCCGCAAACCCAGTGGAAACCCTTTCAACATTGTAAATAACTCATTTTTTAAAATCAAGATATACCTTATAGCACTCATAAAAATAAGGCCCCAACAACCGATCTCCTAATCTCCTACTAAACCTTACCAGACGTTATTACCCCAACCACTTGATGATGCGTCTCCCCCCCCCCCCCCCTCTCTCTGTATATATATATATATACACAGCTTTTCTGCAGATACTAGATACACACGGTAACCGTCTCTGTAACTAGTTACCCTGTGTACGTTTAGCCTCTATATATATATATATATATACACAGTGCTTTTTTTGTAAAATATGAGGTTCCGGTACTGTAAACTACCGGGGGGTACCCCCCACCAAAAACGGGGGGGGGGGGATTTAGACCACTTACAACAATTTTTAACACTTTTTGACCCTTTACAAGTAAATACAGGGTGGCTCATCAATAAGTGATGGTTATGAGTTATGATTATTTACTTAACTACTGAGACCGAGACGGCTGATGCCACGTGATGTGTATACAAATGCGTGGCGTAGTTTGGGGGAGGGAGGGGTAGGATGCATGAATCAGCTGTCCACGCGCCGGTACAGTCTGCTCACAAACTAAGTAGACCTAGTTAAGACTCTACAGCCGAACCGTTCATCGTTCCACATCTCCAAAACTCACAATTCTTTTTTTTCTGTTTATTTATTCTTTTTCTATTTCTTAGAGGTGCCGGTACGGCGTACCGGTGCGTACCGGCAAAAGAAAAGCACTGTATATACATATATACAGCCCAATGCAACCCTTGAAACTTTGAAGTTTAAGTGAAAGAAGCAATTCTTTATATAGATTTATTGATACTTCTAGTTTTGATTAATCTATTCTCGTTGTATTGATGGGAACAATTAGCGACTTCTAATTTATATCTAAACATAATTCGTAAATTATAAAACGAGGTACCCCACTTAAGCTTACTTCAATTTTACTTTCTAACTACTGTATTTGACGTTAATACTAACTCACAGGTATATAATAGCTAGTGTACAATTAAGGAGTTATAAACTGTTCTTACTTTTTGAGAATATGCGAAATATCACAAGATTATCTTTACTTTACTTATCTGGTAATTTGTTACGCTTGTGGAATCGAAGACTAGCTTCTCAGGAGTTTAATCAGCCTCAACACCGTTCAAAAAGATGATTCGCTCTCCTAACTAGTACTCTGACAGTTGCTAAACGTCAGCTGCCATTTGATCGCAAGCAATCGCAAGATCTCCCTAGTGAAATTCTTATGAAAAGATTTCAAACTAATGCGTTTCTGTCGCCTCGAACTTGTTGCTATAATATCCAATTACGAAAATAGAATCAGGTAGATCCAAAAATCAACTATACATACCCTGCACTAACGGGTAAAAAACTATACAACGCTTTCCATGGTGTCTAAATCAGTCAATATGACCTGGAGCTAAATCCTTTGGAAAATGGTACCCGCTCTCAAAATTTGCCTCAAACAAGCTCCGTTAGTATCCACATACTATTAACGAAGAACGAGAAATTCCGAGTTCACCACATTTTTACCACGAAAAACCTCTTATGCACGGCTAAATATTATGTCACCAATTTGATAACAAAAACCTGTTATTATTTTTCTACCTTCTTTTCTTTCTTAAAAACCCTTGCAACTCCGTCTCCGGCAAATTCCTCGAATGCAATTGTTCAAAATAAATTGCTCGAAATCAATTGCTCGAAAATCAAATTGCTCGAATGTAACTTTTCTCGAAATACAAGTTCCTCAAACCGCAATTCCTCGAAAATGTTTTGCTCAAATTTATGTGGTCTTAACATCTGGAAATTTATTTCGGCATTAAAGAGGGAGCAGAGTTTGAACGAATTACGGATAGAACAATATGTCAGCGGCCAACAGCACACCATAAGTCGAAGAATATATCGTGATAGTGCACAGAGACTTTTAAAATTAGTAAATAATTATGGACATGACAGAAATATATATGATTATGTCCGTGAAATAGCACATAACATATATATAATATTTGGTTTTTATAATTTGTAACTTAATCACATACCTATACCTATTTTTTTATTAATAACGGTTATTTTTTATATTTGATATTAACTGATTCGAGTTAAGGCTATTTCACAACTTTATTTTTTCGAGCAACAGATAATCGAGAAATTGCTGTTCGATAAACTTATAATTCGAGCAAAGTCACATTCGAGCAATTGACTTTCGAGCAACTGAGTTCGAGCAATTCGTTTTCGAGCAATTGCATTCGAGCAATTTACCTAGAACCTTGCAACTCGGATATTAATTTTCATACTAACGTTAATACAATAGGCTTTTAACACGTAACCACATTTTGATTACAACAAGTTGTTGCAATTTCTAAACTTTATCAAATCTGCAGTAGTTCCATGGCTATCTCTACTTTCATTTTTTAAACGGCTAACTTACGTACTTTTTTATAAGTATAATCTAACTTAAGTACTTATAAAATCTAACAGCATAATAATGTTATACGTACGTAAAAAATAAGAATTAAAAAAAAAAGCTACATGCATTTTCGGTTAAACTGGTCTCTGTTATACTAGTAATTTTATAGACCGGGCCATAAACGCTCACTATCGAGGGCTAGTAAACAAGATAGTGGATAAAAAATTAAACTAAATATATTTTTGTATCATTATTGAACCGAAGCTGTGAAAACACAGCTGCACTGTAGACTACATATTAAAATAAGAAAACGTTCGTACTTGTTTTTATAAGTGCTCTATACCAATACTTTAATTTGTACCCAGGTGTTTTACTTAAAAAAATGTAAATCATTTTCTCACGTCATCAGACATTCTGCTTTTTTTTTTGGATATTTTATTTCGTATGTGAGTTTCAAAAGACTACAGTAGAATGAACTTCTGCTGTTCCTTCCACTGCTAAAATAGTTATGTGCATAAGCAAACATTTTCTCGCGACTTCCTCTCTTGTGATTGCTTTTTTATTCAAGACAACCTTGCAGGACCTCATATTATGGTACATTCATCACAATATACAACCCCGGATCTCTACTTATTATTTATCACGGACCTCATGTAGTTAAAAGTATATCACGAATAAGTCAGGTGCTGAAATTGTTTCCCCTCTCTGCGATTACGGATTAAGTAACGGATTAGGCAATCATTTGTAAAAAATAAACTCAACAAAGTCGTTCTGTTGTGGCGGATCTCGGGTTGCCCAAAATTTATTCCAGACCTCCACTTGATATAAATATTTGTGTGTGTGTGTGTGTGTGTGTGTGTGTATTATCCAACGAGTTCAAAATGGAAAGAGAAATTAAGCAAGGAGGCAGTCTAAGCTCACTATGGTTTATTAATGGATATACTAATAACAGAACATAAAAGAAAGTGCAGAAATTAGTAGACTTGTGGGTGGAGGTAATACAAAATATTATAGTGGGAATAAATATCAATATAAGTAAAAGAATCATAGTAAATAAAACAAGCGAGAAGCCGAAATAGAGCAATAAAATTCAAAACAATCAAACATTTAACGAAAACAACCCATAATTCAAAATTATAATGGAATACAGAAAGAGAAAATAAGAGATATGGTAGACCAGCAGTCAGAACTGAAGAAGATACACAAGAGGTAATAAACTGGTATGCGAATGTACTAAGTATGGTCCCAGAGAGAACAAGTATAAAAGTACTGAACGCAGAAAGATTAAATATACGCAGAGGGGGAAGACCTAGAAAAACGGGGATGGAGAAAACTGTAAAACTAGGAAGGGTACGAGGAAAGACATCCGATGAAATGTAAATACTAGCAAAAAACATAAAGTAGTGAAAGAAATGTACTCAAGAGAACATGAAGTTTAGATTCAAACACTTGAATAGGGGAAACGAATAGGTATGCAAAGAAGGAAGAGAAGAAGTTATTACGAAGGTTCACACAGCTAAGAAAACTTTGTCTTAGTTTTTGTGTAGCAATAGTACATCTCTATGCGAAAACCTAGTCTTTTGATGATTTGCATAATAGATTCGGTTATACTTCTATAGCTGTTAGTACTGTAAGAGCGTTGCTAATTTTTAGCAATACTGTACATTGATATGAGTCAATGAAACACATCTATTAAGTTTAAGGTATGGCTTGCAACTGTTTCTTCAATTAATGTAACTATAACCACAGTGACTTTATTACATGTATGTGATGCCAGAGCTCCTCTAAGACATCACAGTACCATTGGTACAATTCCTAGTTGCTTTTTCTTGATGCCACATCTTTGTAGTCTCTTCGACTTGTTTTTCTTGTTTGTTCATTTTTTCGTTGTGTGTTATGCTTATCGATATTGTTCAGCACCTTTCAGTTATTATCAGATTATGAGTCACAGGTATGGTTATATCGATAAGGTCAACTGCTTTATTATCTTTATCTATTAGAAGAATGGCAGATCGATTGTAGTTTACAGTTTTTTCTGCTATGATTGGCCTAGAGTTGATAGCACTGCAGACAATTAAACTATAATGGCGCATCTACTAGTAGGCAGTCTATTAATACTTATCCACTTGATTATGGTATTTGTGGCAGACAGCGTTGAAGATTTCTGGCTCTCTGGCTGCGGATAAGATGCATTTACAGCGTTGGAATGCAATAATAGTAAATAGGAAAATGTATAGTTTGCAGCTTTTAATTATTCTAACTTTATTCTGAAATGTCATAATATATGACTTCGTTTCTAAATAAGGTTCACCTTTACTGGACTACATGGGGTATTTTATTTTATTAATTTAAACCAAATCGCAATATCTTAAATATTTGTTGTATAGAATTCTCTCCAAGATTGAACAGTGTTGATTCAAAGATTAGGTAATAGTCATAATCTCAAAGTATTAGCATTAGGGAGACATGCACTGGCATGCTGCCATCAGTAATATTAATTGCGGATACTGGAATTTGGACAGGAGTTAATTTTATTTGTATTATCTATAACAGCGGTCATATTTGACATACAAATGATTTTACACAATTTATTTGATTGTATTCGTTACAATGAGTTTACTTCGGTACTCGTTAATTAGGTTGGGGACTTGTTGAATTGAATGAAATATTATGAATTGAGCGCCACCGGCTTTGGGATCTTAGACGGTATTGGTCTTTGTCGGAAATGGAAACAATTCTCTTGGTTTATTGACAGTATTTTTTTCCTTGGGGAAGGAGTGGAAAATCTGCTAAAGATACCCGGATCATCCGTCCGGACGTGTCGGATTCGACTGGGAAGGAGACTCAACCACCTGCCTACTAACCCCCCCCCCCCTCCATTTCGCGAGCCAAGTCGGGACCACCCTTTCGGTATTGCTTCGGCATAGCAAGCACCATTCCATTAATCCAATCCTTGCTGGCTCATTTCTTCCGTCTCTTTATTGCGAATAATTTCTACCACTGCTGTCTCTATATTTCTCCATTTCTCCTGACTTTCTAACATGTGCGGTATGACCTTTCTACGGTTAAATTTTTGCCTATGGCCCGTGCTGCTCTTTTTCTTGCCTGGTTCCAGTTTCTACACTCTAATACGGTGTTGTGCTGTATCCGTCTCCACACAGTAAACGCATTCGTCGTTGTCCGACAGTCCCATTCTTAGTAAGTAGCTCTTAAAGCAGCCATTCCCGATCAAGAATCGGGTGATGAAGTACCCTACCTCTCCGTGGTTACATGTCACCACAGGGAGTAACATTGGAGATTAATTGTTTGGTCCATCTTGCCGTGTCGGTGTCTTGTCTCCATTTCTTTTCCCAGCGCCCAGCATTTGTTGGCTTAACGTGCTTAACACCTTGTGAACTTAAGCAAGGGTTTGTGTAACGGTTAACCTTAAGAACCAGGATACTTAGGCATATTTGGCATTTTTACGGTTTGTGCACGCGTCTAGACGTAACGTTTTTCAAGACATTACAGCTTGCATCATCAGAGTCAACGTTGCTCTAAGAGCTGGAGGACGGCGTGGATGTATTTATAGTCCTCTGTGCCAGCCGTGCAGAACGGCGTAACGCTGATTGGTCATTCAAGTCCTTTGTACTTTTAGGCAGCGGTGCGTGACCGGCTGACGATTGATGATTGTAATTCTTTAGACCGTGAATGACAGAAGTCCAAGTTTTACTAAGTCTAAAACCATCTTCCCTGCTTATACTATTTGGATGTTTTTCTATTTCTAAGGCTCTACGTATCATTCTTGGGAAGTAGTGTGTTCTCTGGCAAGTACTTTGGCCTGTTCGAATTCTAAGGTGTACCCATTTGTAAAAGTATGCTCAGCTACGGCTGATTTCGTAATGCGTTTGTGTTTGCAATCGCCTTTATGATCTTGAAGTCTTAGACTTAGATCAATGGAACGACCAGTTTGTCCAATGTAACTCAAGGCGCAAGAACAAGGAATGTGATATACGCTAGCTGTTTTAAAACTTTTATGTTGTCTTTTACTGACCTGAAACCGTTACACAATGTTTCATTGGTCGTAAACATAGTTCTAATATTGCATTGGTTTAGGACACATCCTATCTTATCAGTTTATTCTTTACTGTAAGGTAAGAAAGCTAAGCCTTCCAGAAGTGCGGATTTCTCTTTATATATACGTACATGTCTTTATAGTATAAAGTGTAACACACTACATATTTGCCTTTAATATACAAACTCACTCTATGAAACTAAAGAACGATGGAAAGAACATAAAATAAACAAAAAAGAACAAATGAAGGCAGGACGGCTACTGAATCGTTGCAAAAGATTTTCTTCGCACTAATAGCAAACCCTCAGGTCAGTGCAAAAGTCCTTATTGTAGCAGCCTCTCGCAATGCTTTGCGTGCCACATTTAATTTAAAACAAAACAATTTTTATTAGTTACCTGAAAGGCGCAACAATTACATCGGTTATCTTATGAATTGGCATTGTTACGATAGCTCGCAATAACTTAGTTCTCAACTGCACAAAGCAGAAGAAAAAAATCAAACTTACTTATTGGTGGAAGTTTCACTTTCCGACAAGGAACTCCCGCATCGCAATCGACTTGATCCATTTTACCCAGGTGTTCTGGATAGTAACAGTTACTTACTAGGTAGTAGTTACAACAGTTATAGCACTTGAGACACGTTCCTGAAAAACAGCCAAAACATGGTTTTTCTAAGGATATTTTACCGTTTGTAATTAGAGTAAGAAATGAAGCAAATATCAGCAAGTAGTGGGTATTAGACACTAAGTTCATCTTGTGCTATTAAGTTTCAAGACGCTTTCGAAATAATTTTATAGATGTCTACACCGTAGTTTAGGCACTTTGTTTGGGTGTCAGGCTTTATAATCTAGCGGTTCAAGTTATCTGATAAGTTAAAATAACAATTTAATCATTATCAGTGAGGGGTATATTGATTTGGTCATTTTGAATAAGTACTAACTATCTTCTCAAGTCCTTGGAAAAACATATTCAGGAATTTTACAGAAATGGAGAAAAAGCAACAGCGAGCGCTGGCAATCAACGAGTACGAGTAGTAACATCAAAAATCCTTTGGAGTCGTTTTGACGAGAACAACAAATACTTTTGGACAAACTAGTTGTAATGATTGCAATTCATCTAAGGCAACAAGTAAATGCATGTTATAGCCTTTAAGATGACGCCGTTATTAAACAAATAGTTTAGATACACTTATTTAATAACGACTTGAATATTTTAGTAGGATAGGTAGCTCATTATACATATGGCTAGATATATGTATAACAGAATAACAAAAAAGTCAAAAGACACCTAATAATGTAAAACAACAAGAAAGGAACGACACTCTGTTACCAAAACGGTTTTAACGGTCTCAGAACATTGCCACAAATTGCAAATAACTTTTAGTCTCAATTTCCAGATTAATTAGACAATTAATTATTACTATGATCAACTTCAAGTGGTACAAAAGATACATGTTCGAATCGAAGGACAGACTAGTAACCACGGAATACATGCGGCTCTTTTTTAATATTAGCAAAGGGTGTTGAAGTTACCAGGGGGGCGCCAAAGAGTCTTTCAATACAAACGATAAGTCCAGTAAAATCTGCGTAACCCACTTCGCTACGACCTCAGGCAGACTCAAACAGATTTGTCATATAAATTAGGAACGTGTATTAGTTATATTTAAAACTAAAGTGAATATGAACAGCTTCACATTAAAAACTGTAATTCTGGTACAAAAAAAAATTAACAAGCACTCGTCTAAGCTACATATAAAGTTAATGCTACAAGGCCAAGCTACCAATACAGCCAATTCTATTATTGCAAGCTAAATGATAAGAGTTTTAAAGCGTCAGTGATAGGTTGCAAGAGATTGTGGAACGAACAAGAGTTAACCAAGCAAATTAATTAGGGTAAAAAAGTTAACATTTAAGCCGTTATTAAATAGGTAAGAAAAATTAGCAGGTAATTATATGTTTACAGTGACGCCATAAACCAAACCTAGTATGACAAAATAATACATCAATAGTAGAACTTCAGTATGTTCAGTAAAAGCACAAGTAAAATTTGAACAAAGACTCGGGGTAACGCAGGTTACAAGCTCCTCTTTACTTTGAGCAACACAGGTTCATATTTATATACTCCCAGAATAATTCGAAGCCGCATCGGGAAACAAACAGCAATAAATCGGAAATGTTCAGCAACCCAGAGAAGTTTCCAAATACACAACGAAATGTAGGCAAAGGCTTTCGAAAAACGGTTGCAAACCTATGGGTCCGTATCAACGACTCCGACTTCAGTACCAAGAAATTCTACTTAATAACAAAGCTTCAACAGTGGCCTTGCGAATCGATCGCCAAATTAGTAGAACAACCGTGAGCGATTCTAGGATCGGCTTTATAAATCTGTAACGCGAGTGCCTAATTACAATATTGAAAAAGAGAGAATAAGCGCACAGATACCTTAAGCTCACGATTCCAGAACTTGATATGTTCGCTTATAGCAATTCATAATCAAATGCGCTGGGTAGACCAAATAATCTCCGTTAAACTAACCCATAAAAATTTGCGATAAGGCTAATAAATTAACTCTCCGTTCCACGGGTGATTCGAAGATTAAACGGATGCACGGGTTGGCCTTACAGGCAGAATTCATATTGCTAAAATAATTACCATAGTAAACTAAGAGCATATAGTGCTTATAAAAACAGAAAAAGCAATAAAAGTATTTGTGGTACACAAATTTCGCTTCCCAGGCAGCTGTTAAAATTTATTTTCATAGTATGGGCAGCAGGTTTGTACATGTTCCATACAAATGCAGTTATTGCAGAATTTACGGTGGTAAAGGAAGCTTGGATTCTTGTAGTATTTGCAATGTCCTTGTCGGACATGGCTGTTGAGGTTTGGGGTTATTTTTCTGTGGTTACCCCTGAATTACCAACTTGTACTTTAAGGACATTTTTACAGAAGAGGGGAATGTTCCGAGCTCTATACAACAAAATAGTACTTACATTTGATATATGGAAATTACCTAGCTTCTAGTAGAAGACAAACTTGAGTTAGAAAATCTAAGGAATTGGTTACCGCAACATCACGAATCCACGGGTTTAACCTCGCAGGCGCAACGCCTCTACCACATCAAAATGAGAAGGACTAAATTTAAAACAAGCACCTGGAAATATGTATCATCTAACAGCTGATAGAAGCTTAAGCAGATCTTTTTACAACAGTATTACGTTTTTGCAAGACCTCGTAGGCCCAACCTATGGAACGGAGGACTAAGGAGCACTATTTATTTTGCCTTCATAAATTACTATGAAACAGCCCCAAGCATGACTTAATTATGTTCCAACATCGGATCGATAATTTGCCTTCTACAGGTTGAAGGTCGGAAAGCGAGTTCGGGGACCTCAAAAAGTATGCCATCAAGAGGCTAGTCCGGGGTTATCCAACATAGCATGCAAAAGACGGGGAAATTAATGTGCAATCGAAACTTGGTGCATTTTTTCCGTAACGAGATTTAAATATTTTGGAGTGTGAAGGAAAATACATAAGTATTACCAGGAAGGAGCTCTACAATATTTAATTTATGGACGACGTTGTCTTCATATTAGATCATTTATAACCGAGATAAATGCTGCAAGAAATACTGCTAGCTACAATAAAATTTGGTTCGAAGATTAATTATACAAGAACAAAAGTGAACAAATGCAAATAGAAGAAAGGTGACCAGAAGAGCAATCTATAATTGAAGAGAGTCTGGAAAGCTTTTTCAAGGCTATACGTAAGAATGGGAAGAACGCACAGGTTGAAAGCTTTGTTTTTTAAGCTGATCGGTATAGCTTGAAAAACAAAGCTTTGCACCTATGTTACTAAAAATGCTGGGCCTAAATCGATCAGAATGGCTATGAAATGCAGAAATTCCCAAAAGAACAAGTGGAGACTATATCATCAAACGTGCGACAAACAAAGCTGAGTTACTGTACTTGAACGAAGATAGTGCCTGAATGAAGACCGATAATCGATGTGAAATCGAAACTGAGAAAGACCACTGGGTGTTGGACTGATGATCTCAAAAATATATCTTCAAATAGGGGAGAAACTGCTCAGAATATAGACAACCGGAAACAGGCTTTGGAGGAAGAGAGCTATCAAGCACATGTTAAAGAAAGAAGGTTAACACAACTGAAGGTTCCCCTTAGTAAGATCAAAACATGCAGGGCATGCTGCAATTGAGTTTTTAAAAAAGCACTCGGTAGAAAATCACACTGAACAAATATTGATGTCAACGTGCAAGGATAAAAGACTTCAACTTCAAAACAAAATTAGTGTCTCAACTTGGAAAAAACTACTGCAAATTGAAAAACTGCATAGTTACATCAGAAATAATTGATTTGAAGGAAATATGACCATGCGGCATATCAGAAGCGCATCGTAAATACATTTTCCAATTCACATTTTTGGTCATTTTACAAAATTACGTACCTAATTAAAATTAGGCCCCCGGGGGTGCTGACTTGCGCGACGCACCATAGGAATTTGCATGGTAAATTATTTATGTTCAATTATTTGCTCCCCTAATTACTTTAGAGTTAAAGTGTAAATACATTTTTTGTAGAGAAAAAAATACTGCATCCATTCATACTGTTGCTAACAATTTTTTATTTTCCGGAACCGAAGGAATGCAAAAAACAAACTAGCATTTTCACAAAAATCAGTGATGCCATGGAATTATTGAAACAAGCAAATGCCAACGCAAATGCTTGCGGTGCGACAATATGTGCTGTTTGTTGGTTTGTCATTGATGTTTGACGTTTATAATAATTTATTATTAATTATGTTCTGCTTAATGTCTCTAAGGTACCTAGACCTTGTCCATAACAAAAATGGTTTTACGAGTATGGTGGACGTTCGTTAAGTAAGCTCCTTTTTTATTGTAAAATATCCGTATCGGCAAATTCCAAACAGTACAACCATTAATAGACTGATTCATTTTAAGTTTAAGACTACAGGCAAGTTATTAAATAATTGTAGGTTCAATAATGAGGTTCAGAACTTAAACCAAAATGAGAAAAACGACAATACGTTCAATCTTTTGACGGCAGTGACTGGATGATCGGGCGCACGCACTTGCGCTGGCATTGGCTTGTTTCAATAATTCCATGGCATCACTGATTTTTGTAAAAATGCTAGTTTGATTTTTTGCATTCCTTCGGTTCCGGAAAATCAAAAATTGTTAGCAACAGTATGAATGGATGCAGTATTTTTTTCTCTACAAAAAATGTATTTACACTTTAACTCTAAAGTAATTAGGGGAGCAAATAATTGAACATAAAGAATTTACTATGCAAATTCCTATGGTGCGTCGCGCAAGTCAGCACCCGGTATACTATATATATACCGTGTGTCCACAGGAGTACGCACCATAGAGATAAGATAATGCTAATAGAATATAAATATCAACCAGTGCTATGTCCACCGTCCCTTTTCTTGTACCATTTATAACAATATTGTTTCATACAGTGGCGAGTCAGAAGCCAGAAAACAACGTTTTAGCGTGCCGGCGATCACAGCATTAGCCGATCTTTCTATTCTATTTGGTTATCCCTATGGTGCGTCCTCCTGTGGACACACGGTATATAAATCTAACACAAATTTCACAAAACAAAATTGAAAATTAAACTTATTAAGTTTTTTCATACGGCAATACACTGGTTACACTCACTGTAAAAGCTACCAAACACAGTGTGCGGCAGCAAGCTGAAGCCTGCAAGAAGTTTGTCTGGAAGCGACAAGAAGAGATGCTCGAGCTTATTTCATTTTTGGAGTAACAGAATAATTATTTGACGCACAAGTAGTTTTTTTGAGAAAGACTAAATATAAATGGATAGCGCGAATATATATTATATACAGCACGGACGCTCAACTTGAGCGTTCTAAATTTGGTGAACATTTAGTAAAATTGATAGACATATGGAATTTAAAATGTAAGCAATGGTAAAACAATACCCAACATAGCTATTTTAGTGGTGCTGTTCTCATTCTCCGCAGTATAATAATTTGGGTTCCATTAAGATTTTTTGATGTTAATTAAATTTTTTGGTGGACAGCTCTAGGGATATATGGTTTAATTTGGTGTACATTATATTTGATCCCTTTAACTATTGTTCTACCGTTTCATTTCGTAAAGAGCTACACGCCTCCGATCGCTAAGCTGGCGGCCGGCTTTTACACCCGATTGTATTTGCTTTGGAAGATCGCCCAGAAATTAAGTATTAATTAGCTAACAAAAGCTATTGGACGATCATTTTCAATGTTGCTGGGGTCTCCACTTTTTAGTTTTTAGAATAGGGTATATTTTGGATATTTTCCACCTATCTGGAAATATATTCAATCTTAGAGATAAGTTAAAAATGATTTGTAGAGGAACAGCAAGAATCTGAGCACAGTCTTTAACAAACAATGAAGGTATTTTGTCTGGTCCTGATGTCATCTTATTGCTAAGTTTTTTTATAGCGGCGATGACTTCCTCGCAAGAGACGGGACTTATACTTATGCATTCGCCTACATCAACAAAATCAGGAAGATAAGGGACATCATTAGAATGTGGTAAGAACACATCGCTAAAAAATCTGGTGTGATACACTCACACAACTTCCTTTTACAGTGTTCTTATAATTAGTCAAAAATTTCATTTTTAATTTTTAGCCATTTGTCAAAAATTTTCAAAAATTACAAATACTACAAAAACGGTACAAAATAGAGCGTTAGTTGAAGAGAAAAATTTTCTCTGGAATTTTAAGGTGAATTCAAAAATGTAATAATATACCGGATGTTTTATTTAAAATAGGAGTTAATAAAAAAAATTGAAAAAAAAACAAAAGAAACCCACTTTAGAAGTATTCAACTGGAAAATCACCTATTTCACATCAATACACATTAAAAATGTAGTAAAAATGTAAAGTTTAAAAAAAATCGTTTGAGCCGTTTTTGAAAAAATCGAAAAAAACTGAAAAATCGCAAGAGTAAACACCTACTTCCGGTCATGCGATTTTCTTCAAAAGCTTGCTGTCTCATCTACATAGTACACAAAACTTATATATGAAGTTTCAACGCCATACCTCTTTTGGTTTTTGAGATATTCTGTTCACAGACACACAGACACACAGACAGACAGACCAATGAAAAAAATATGTTTTTTGGGATCAGGGGACTCTAAAACGTGAAGATCTGTTGAAAACTCAATTTCGAATTTTTGGGGTGAATCCAATACTTCCTTTATAGTAAAAGGAAGTAAAAAACTGACTAAACCCATTTACAATATCGGAAGAATTGTCATATTCGAAATTGCTACTTTGCATTTTACCTGGTATTCTACTAGCTTGTTTTTTCGATTGGATATATGACCAAAATTGATGAGAATCTGATGCAATAGATTCTTGCACTTTTAGTAAATAGTTATTATAGGCTACCTTAATTTGATATTTTACAATGCACCTAAGCCTTTTAAATTCTCTCAAATGATATTCTCAGTTCATTAGTTTGTACTTGCGACGGTGCTTGGACAATATTATTTATAATATCGATGCTATACCAAAAGGGATGTAGTAGTAGTAGTAGTTGTGGGGAGACCGTAGTCTAGCAAGTAGGCCACCATAGGCCCTTTTTGCCAACCCCATGCCATCCCCTCAACCACCTTCATTATCGTCCTCTTCGATGAGCTCTTCTCCCTGCTTAAACCTTCCTGATTTTCTAATGAAGATCATAATTTCGGCCCAGGATAGGGAGTTCAACTCTTCCATTTGAAGCGTAGGTGCCCCAAAGGTTCTATACCTCAGTCGCTGGTACGCTTTGCATTCTCCCAAGTAGTGAAAGGACGTTTCCTCGTCCCTCCCACATCTTGGGCAAATGGGATCTTCCTCTACCCCTATCAGTGTTAGGTGTCTCTTTAGTTTACAGTGGCCTGTCAAGATCCCTATCAAAAGATTTGTGGTTCTTCGGCTCCTTCCCATTAGCCAGACCGATTTCTTTGAATCAAATCCCGCTATGTGGTACTTTGCCTGACGACAGCCCCTGCATCCTTTCCACTTTTCCTCGCTGGTCTTGTAGGCCCACCCGGTTAGGGCTGCTGAGACCTGCTGCCTCGTTATACCCAAAAGGGGTTCCGGTCCAAAACAGGTTTCCCCGGCTCCGAGTTTGGCTAGTTCGTCCGCCTTCTCGTTGCCTTGGACCCCTGTGTGTCCCGGGACCCAGATGAGCTCGACTTCCTTTTCCCTTGCCAGTTCGGCTAAAGCATCTCCACATTCCTGGACAAGAGCTGATCTTGTCCTGGCCGAGGAGATTGCTTTTAGTGCGGCTTGGCTATCAGAGCAAATATAAATTTTTTGCTCTGGGGATATCCTGACCTCGTTCCTTGTTGCCACCGATAGGATGGCATAAACTTCTGCTTGGAATACCGTGGTGAATCTTCCTAAAGCATAGCTTTCTTGTACCCCTCAGCCTTCCATATAAATTCCTGCTCCAGAGGATTGCCTTTCTGCCACTCGAGAACCATCCGTGTAGCATATCAGGGCATTCGACTGGAGCTTAACCCTTTTTTGCTCCCACTGTTCCCTTCTTGGGATAGTGAGAGAGAATCTTTTTTCTAACCTTAGCCGGTCCTCTGCTTCGGTTACCCTGTAGGCTGATAGATATATTTCTCTAGCAGCCATGTCGGCAATCCTAGCATGGCCCGTGCGAACTCCCTGGTCATTCCATAGCCCCGTATCCCGCATTCTGAGGTGGGTAGCCATGGCCTCTCTCTTTATCCAAGTGTCGAGGCCCGGGAGTCCCAATATTACCTCAAGTGCGGCTGTTGGGGTTGTCCTCATTGCCCCTGTAATTCCGAGACAGGCTAGTCGTTGGACCTTCGCCAATCTTACGGAAATACTGGGGCGCTCTACACTAGGCCACCAGACCACTGAGCCATACTGAACTCTTGGCCTTACTACCAATGTGTAGAGCCAGTGCAGAATCTTGGGGTTTATCCCCCAGTTCCTGCCTATTGCTCTGCGCAACTGCCATAAGGTCGCTGTCGACTTCTTCACCGTCCTGTCGACATGCGACCTCCAACTTAATTTGCTGTCGAGAATTACCCCCAGGTACTTGACCTCTTGCACTAATGCAAGTGGTCTTCCGTACATAATGGGTATCCTCAAACCCTGAAGTTTTCGTCTTTTTGTGAAGAGAATGATCTCAGTCTTTAGTGGGTTTACCGACAGACCTTTCTCTTCACACCATCTTTCAATAATCCTGCAGGCTACCTGCATTCTATCGCAGACGACGTTTAGGAACCTGCCAGTAACAAGTACCAGTCCATCGTCTGCGTATGCTTGTGCATAGAAGCCCTCTTCCGTTAGGCGTCCCAGTAGACCGTCCATTATAAGACACCATAGGTGAGGTGAGAGGCAACTGCCTTGCGGGCAACCTCCCGTCACCCTGGCCCTCACTGAACAGTCCCCTAGGTTTGCCGTCACGGTTCTTTGCTTCAGTGCTGTTCTCACCCAACTGACCAGAACGGGAGGGGTTTTCCTGGCCTGTAAGGCTTGACATATTGTAGCCGTTCTTGCCTTATCAAATGCGCCTTCAATGTCAAAAAGTACTGCAAGGGCCACTTCCTTATAGTGTAGTGCCCTTTCGACCTTGTGCACGACAGCGTGGTGTGCAGTTTCAGTCGATCTTCCACGTCTGTATGCGTGCTGATTCCTGTGGAATGGGTGTGTTGTTATTACCCTTTCCATTAGATGCCTATCAATGATCCTTTCCAAGGTCTTTAGAAGAAAAGATGTAAGACTAATGGGCCTAAATGATTTGGCAGTTGTGTAGTCCTCCCTTCCCGTCTTGGGAATAAAGACCACTCTGGCTGCCTTCCACTGTTCTGGGACCCATCCCATTGCTACGCTGGCCCTATATACCCTTACTATATATGGAAGAAGGATATCCAGGCCTTTCTGAAGCAATGCTGCGAAGATCCCATCTGGCCCGGCGACTTAAAGGGATCGAACTCCTGGACTGCCCATGTGACTGCACCTTCCGTTATAATTCCCTCAGCGAACTGCCAGTTCTCTATAGAAACTGGTTCCTGTTCTGCTATGGGTGCTAATTGGATGGCGCCGTCTCCTGGAAAGTGGACTTCCAGGAGGTGTTGTAGAGACTCCTCTCTGGATGTTGTCCACATTCCATCGACCTTTCTTAACGCTCCTACTGTTTGACTAGTTTCGCGGCTTAAGATTTTCATCAGTCTAGCAGAGTCTGATACTGAGCTTAACTCTGCACAGTATTTCTGCCAGCTAGATCTTTTGCTGCGCCTTAACTCATTTTTAAACCTATTTCTGGCCATTTTGAAAGTGTCCCATGAGGCTTGTGTCCCTTCTCTGATAGCACTATTAAAGGTTCGCCTGGATTCCTTGCGCAGATCGGCTAGAGTGCCGGTCCACCATGGTACCCTACGAACTCGAGCCTCCCTGAGAGGACAAGCCTCCTCATAAGCGGAGACAATTTTACTTGCCAGTTGCTCTACATCTTTACTTAATTGTTCCTTCGTGCGTATACCTCCCTCTGGTTGGCCTCCTTGGCGGACGAGACTGGAACGATAACTTTCCCAGTCTGTTGCCCTGGGGTTCCGGTAGGGAATTTCCAGAGGCTTATCGGAATTCATTTCCATTCTGATCATACGATGATCAGATGTCACGATATCCGACGTCACTTTCCAGTTTTCAATATTGATTGAAAAACACCTAGATGCCACTGTAATGTCAATTACCTCCTTTCGGATCCTATTGACAAAAGTGAGCTCTATACCTTTGTTCATTATCTCAAGATCCGTGGACGCCAAATATTCTAGTAGGGTTTCGCCCCGAGGGTTAATGTCTGAGCTCCCCCACACCGAATGATGTGCATTGGCGTCACATCCGACAATTACCGGAAGACCTTTATCTCTTGCAAACGATATTAAACGTTCGAATTCCTCCGTAGGTATACGCGCGTTATCCGAGGGAAAATACGCACTTCCTACTACTACCTTATGGTTTCTACCACCTACCTGATGCTCCAGAACCACTGCGGTGAGGTCCTTGGTTCCCAGCTGCGGTAGTGGTACCATGCTGAGATCCCTGGACACCATGATACAGGTCCTGGGTCGATCGTCCACTTCCTTGCCAACCACTACATCGTAGTTGGCCATCCTCAGTCCCCTGACCTTATTCCTGTAAATATACGGTTCTTGAATGAGGACTATTTCTCTCCTGCCAGTTAGGGCGCTCATCAGCTCTGCCGTAGCGCCCCTACTGTGCTGAAGATTGATCTGACTTACCCGCAGTAAATCCATTATGGGGAATTAATGGTGCGGGGGCTGTGGTCCTTTCAGTTGTCCTTCTTGGCCTGCTTTGACACGCCGGCCTCAGAAGAGTCCTGGCGGACTGCTCCACTCCACGTCGGCACCCTTCACACTGCGAGAGTTACCAACTGGTAGTAGAGCTGCCACCCAGACTCCTCCAGAGTTCGGACAGTATCTCCGCTGACCATGAAGGTCAAGAACCACCCTCCTGGTCCTCCTGTCGTCTGGACATGTCTCCATTGCTCCACTCTTAGTGAGCGGTTCTGCATTGAAAGCATCTGCCTCAGCTTTTCCAGGTCAACCTCCTCTTGGCTTCTGAGCCAAAAACCCACCTTCTCTGGCCATGGTGCCTCCGATGCCCTTGTTGGGGCAAAGGTGACTCCCTCGGCACTGAGAGGTGTCCAGCCCTCCAGCCATCTTGCTGAGGTGTCGTCCTGGGCAGTTACTAAGAACCAGCCTGGTTCCACTAGTCCTGAATTCCTGAACCGGAGTTCTGGCCCCTGGGGACCCCCTTCGGGGCCTGCCATGGCACTAAACATCTCGGCAACTATGTTTGCTCTAATAGCCTCAGCTTCCTTTGGGAGAACCTGGCCATCTGGTCGGTCAGACCTGATTACAACCTGGTTCTCCCTATTAGGCGGCTTCGGCTCCGTTGCTCGCTGGGACTTAGCCGTGGTTTTTCTCAAAGGATGAGAAGCCTTGGCTTTCCCTGCTTGCTTCGGTAAGCTTTTTGGTCTTTTTTTCACTGCCTCTGGGGGAGTGACATCACTCCTCGGTCTCTTAATGGTCGGTCGGGTACCTGAAGGACCTGGTTGGCCTTCCGTTACCCTGACTCGTCCCATGGAGTGCGTGATGAGCTCTATGGGTTTGCGTGCAGCAGCCCCTTTTGCTCTCCTCGCCTCCGGACCGCTTGTTTTTTCGATTGGATATATGACCAAAATTGATGAGAATCTGATGCAATAGATTCTTGCACTTTTAGTAAATAGTTATTATAGGTTACCTTAATTTGATATTTTACAATGCACCTAAGCCTTTTAAATTCTCTCAAATGATATTCTCAGTTCGTTAGTTTGTACTTGCGACGGTGTTTGGACAATATTATTTATAATATCGATGCTATACCAAAAGAGATACTTATTGTAGGATTTTTTCGTATATAAGGGAACATGTTGTTCGAAGATGCTATAAATTGTATCATAAAATCCATTTGTCGCATCAGTTAGTAAAACCATTTAAAAATGACCAGTCTGTATATATGTCAAAGTAGCATATATTGCATTCGAGATCTTTCTGGATGAGGGTTGGCCATGGAATTTAGACAGTTTTGGCAGTATGATTGGTGTTTAAGGAGTTGAATTGTGACTTTAATATTTAACGTTCGATAATTTTATCTTAAGGTTATGTTTTCTATCATTTATCGTTTGCGCTGTTGCAAGCGCTTCCTCTGTATGTTAACGCAAAAGATTTTATAAATCTAAATTTTTATTAAACTAATCACAACATGTTTTTTACAAGTAGCAGAAATTGTTAGAATTTTAATTGTCTTCCTCTGTGTTTTAGCGTATTTTTCGACGATATTGGCAACACGTCTTTTATTTCCATGTTATAGTAGGTACCTTGGTTAATCATTTCTTTACAATAAGCGCCTAAACGAGCTGAAGGAGAAACATGAAGTTAAGCTACTATTCCGTAGAGTACCTGAAAAATGTTATAATTTCAACCATGCACAGAGAATAAAATATGAAATACCGCACTATGCTGTGCTTTGTTTCGACTGCACTTTCGCTACATCCACTCTTCTTCAATTTTCTTGTTCACTGGGCATTGCTATATGATTGCTCCGACGTTCCCGTGATAGTGTACAGGTATAATAGACGCCTCTGTTGCTTAAATAACTATTTCTGGTTACTTACGTCTAAATTACTGATGACTGCCTTTTTGGCTTGTTTGGCAGCCTTTTTTGTTTGCCACGTTTGCAATAACTGCGTTTTTGCTCTTGAATATTTACTGAAATTTTGAACCGAAATGATAGAATTTTTTATTCCACTTCCATTACTTCACTAAGAGATTCTGACTCCGATTCTGACTGTGATTCAGAATCAGATTCTGCTAGTGAAATAATGGTGAGAGGAATATTTTCAAACGAAAGGTTACCCATATGTTTTGTCCAGTCTGCCGAAATAAGTTCCTCACAAAGCTTACAATAATTTTGCCACATGTCTGGTGAACATTTTAAAAGAGCTCAGACCATAAATTTGCAACCCTATCCTTAGATGGTGGCTGCGAATTTATATGTTTGTTATAATAGGTCTTACAAAACCCCCATGCCATTTCGATAGGGTTGTATTGACAATGGTAGGGGGGTAATCTAAGAACCTCATTACCTTTCTCTTTTAAAAGTTCGTCGACTGCATATCGCTTACTGTGATTTTTTCTAAATGGTTTAATTAACTGCCAAAGCTGTTTTTTGTATAGTTACCAGAAAACTGTACACTGTGTTTAACCAGCCATTCCTGCATTTTGCCTTTTTTGGTGGAAAATGTGGGCGTTTTGTCCAACTGCACAGAATGATAAGGAGCGTTGTCCATAACTACCACACATTTACCATTAATCTTAGCTAAAGCAGGAATAAGCTGTTTAATTACCCAATTTTGAAATACAGTTGCGGTCATGGTCTTGTGGTCATGTCTGTCGTTGTTTTTTGAATCCAATAAAAAATCGCATCCCTCCAAAAACCCAAATTTAGTTCCAGCATGCAAAATTGTGAATCGTTTTCCCTCCCCCCCTGAATTTAGATGGATTACTTTTACTATCATCTTCGTGAACCCAACGACGAATCGTAGATGCATTTTGGTAGATCCACGTTTTATCAAGGTACACGAAGATGATATTTTCATCGAAATTTTTAAAATGTAGATATTTTTGCAAGAAACTAATTTTGGTTGCAACAACGTATAGTATTCCAACCAGAAATTGGAAAGCTATTTAAAATCAGGCCAGCATTGAGAACAGTAAGTCACTTCATAGTTTAATTCATAAAATGACTGTTTGATTGTCATTCAGTGACATTTCAATAATAACCTTCAAATTTGACATATGCATTAGAAATTTTGGAAGATATATACGTTTTTCAACAATATCTATGCTAGCATACGGTTTTAAAAATTGCGGTTAAACAACCTAGTAGCTAATTAAATCATGTACAATGGTACTGAAACAGTTAGATGTACAATTTACAGATGAAGTGATGAACTGTCATTACGTGAAAGCTGCTTGACATTAGAAAATTATTTCTTGATTGTATGAAACCAACTTAGACATGACTTACACTTTCCATGGTGTACTTGATTTTAAATAGCTTTCCAATTTTTGGTTGGAATACTATACTTTTGTTCACATAAAATTTTGCGTCCATTAGTAAGTTTATACTTATATCCCATAGATTTTAGAATTTCTTATAGCAATGTTCTCCCTCCCGTAAACCCACACTGTTCCTTAACATCAACCAATAAATCACTTACTGTAGAAAACCTATTTTCGAAATTATATTGCCAAATCAGTTGTTGCAAGTCCTTCCTAAAAAAATGATTTTGATATAAACTAGATTTAGAGCGTACGCCAACGACAGAAGATTGCAACTTTTTAGGCTGTTGTTTTATAATAATTTCTATTGTCGACTTCCCAAACTAAAAATTAACTAGTGGACCCGTTGCAAAATATTTTGCAAGTTACACAACTGCTTTGTAACGTGTGGCAATTTTTTTTGCAGAAGCTTCTTTGCAACTAACTCCGCCAATTGACGCGGGTTTAAATGTCCAAATATTCGCTTCTACACCATAAATCTGCCAAACGGCGTGGGGCACACAAAGAATCAAAAGCAGACTATATTATAGAATGCCAAAAACCATGCAAACTGCTCCCTGTAAAAATGAGACGAAGGCCGAAGCACAATGAGTTTGCAAAATCCGAGAAGCACCAAAAAAGTCATCGCCAACCTAACGAATTTCGATGCGCGCGAACCGAATATCGGCACTAAAGGTTTGTTCACACAGTACCAACCGCTAAGAGAGCCAAATTTCAACTTCCTATCTGTAGTAGTTCGCTCGTTAAGGCAATCTTAAAAAAACAGATCTATTTTATTTAACTCTTTTGAGGATATGCACTCCGCAAAACCCTGAAAATTGTTTGACATGATTTGTAAAACGAATTAATATGCTGAATTTCGACTTCCTCCCTATATCTATCTCGTGACGATCTTTGAGAGGATACATTTCGTAAAACCCTGAAAATGACTTGATTCGATTTGTAAAACGAATTACTGTGCCGAATCAACTTTCTACCTGCAGCAGTTACCGTCTTATGGCGATCTTTAGAAAACCACATCTACTCCATTTAACCCTTTCGGGAGTGTTTTTTGAAAAAACCTGAAATTGATATGACCTAATTTATAAAACGATCTAATATACCGAATTTCAATTTATCCAGAGTTTGTCCTTGCTATTTATTAACTGTCATCGCAAATGCTAGGCGTATAGGAAACTGTCTTCTCCGAAAGCAAAAAGGTAATGTGATATCAGAAGGTGTTAAATCTATACGCGGTAATAATGCTCTTCTGTCTGTAGCTTGCCGATTTAAGACTTCCAAATATAGTCAGTTCTTGTATAAATTGCGTACCATTAATCTTGTGTCTATTAAACCAGTAGACACATTTAAATTTCTCAAGCGAACAACAATTGCCGCTATTTTTAGTGTTAAGCAATGTGGAGGTATTCCACTCAAATTTAACGAATCTAGAAATTCCGTAGGAAATTGTAAAATGTCGTTAATATCTGCAATTGTAATCACACTCAAATATGTTTTTTCATAACCAGGTAAGAGAAAAATAATTTTGTGGTTAATTTTATCGGAATGTTCGATTAATAATGAACTGATGTACAGTCAAGATTCACTCACACACACTAGAAAAGATTAAAATTTTCTTAAAAGTTTGCTGTCACTGTACATCTACTTTGACGTTTCTCTGACAAAATAGCAGGCCGTATTTTACACAAACAAATTCGAGAGAGTTTACTTGTTCCACTGCTACGGATCTGCAAAGGTACATCACGTACGAGCTACAATATTTTGGTTTTTCTCTAAAATGTATGCAGTTATTTGCAATTTAGGAATTTTGTGCACATCTACACGGTGACAGCTTTCATTTAAAAAAAAGGATTATCGAAATTGGCCCGGTGGAAGTCTCAAAATAGATGTCGAAAGAAAACTCTTCACGTTTTAAATATATAGACTAGTGGACCCGTTGCAAAATATTTGGCAATTTACAAAACTTCTTTGTAGACAATGTTTAATGGCAATATCCATTAGGTAAAATTTGAATTTTTAAGTTTTCAAAACTACTCGCACGTGACATTGACCATAGCTAAATACTGGTTGTGACAAATATTATATATTCCCACTTTATCCAGAATTTGTCTTTGCGATTTATTAATTGTCATCGCAAATGCTAGGCGCACAGAGAAAATGGGAAGGGTGCCACAAAGAAGAGCTAGAAGGACGAACAGAATTTTGAAATAATAGATTACAAAAGCGATGACTGAATGCAACTTAAACGAAAGAAAATGTGAGGATGGAGGAGTATAAAAAACACGTGTCGGATAACGTCGAAATACTTTTTAAAAACATACGAATACTTGTACCAACAGGGAAAGCAATGAACCAGTGTGTAAATAAGCACATCTACATAACATAATAAGCAGAAAAAACACCTTACAGCGTATGAGCAATACCGATTTTCGCTAACTGTAATTTTACATGTATTTTGACGTTTGTCTCACGAATCAGCAGACCGTTGATTTCAAATAAACATTTAGTAGTTACAGTAGTCCATTGTAAAAAATCAGCAGAACACCGCAGGCTGACTTTGAGAATATACTTGGTTTACTGCTACTGCATGGCCGACTGCAGCTACTTACAATTACAATATGTTGGTTTTACTCTTAAAATTATCCATTTATTTTCAATTTAGGACTTTTGTGCACATCTACACGGTAACAGCTTTCATTTAAAAAAAGAATTATCGAAATCGGCCTGGTGGAAGTCTCCAAATAGATGTCGAAACAAAACGCTTCACGTTTTAAATATATAGATGCGTTATTAGGTAAATATACAAAACATGTATGTAATTATCTTTATCTACTCCAGTGGGATAAGTAACGCATTACGTCACTCATTTGACACTATTTCAGTTAGGTAATGAAGTTCATTACACCACTCAGTTATGTAATGGTTTCATTGCGAAACTGAGTTGTTTAATGACTTCATTACGTAACTGAAATAGTGTCAAATGAATGACATAATGACATTTGCCTACTAAAATATTTTTGAAAATGACAGATCTGACATTTCTCTTAATGCACTTTTCTCAATTTTAGGCAGTCGTAGATAAAATTTTGTACAATACATGTGTGATAATGCATCATTAATATACTTGTGTGCTTACATACACGTATATTAATGATGCTGTTATCCCACTTGTATAGTAAATAACTATTACCCCACAAATATTGCAAACGCTGTTTACCAGACAGTCATGGGTTAAATCAGGCCGCATATTTCGTAGGGTTTCAAAACATTTTTTAATGTGCACTTTGGTTACTTTTGATATCGTTTTGGGCATCTTCTTGCTGCGTTAATTCAACTTGAATTCAAATTGACACGAGCTTGACATGAACTACCGAGATCTTTTTAAAATCGCTAAATTTAGATTTGGCAGCACCGTAAAACGTAGTTTTTAATAACAGGAAAACCTAAAGGAAACAAAAAATATCATAAAGAAAGTAACTTGATAAAACAAAATCATGGCCAACCCTCATCCAGAAAGATCGCGAATGCAATATAGAGAGCAGGGTAGATAGCTTTACAAAAGTTGTAATTTTGTGCAAAGTTCGAGTTAAAACTATGATGTTTCCCAAAACGAATATCTGGTGTTATGTATACTCGTAGTGCTGTATGATGTACATCCTCTGGCAACAGTGGGGAATTATCGCGTTCAACTTCACATACAACATTTGCGAGTACTAAATTTAGAAGCCTTGCACTTGCGTTAGTAATATTGTTATATTGAGACAAATTCATAAATGTACGATAATTATTAAGCAATATGGTTTTGTTATCTGTGTTAAGTGGCTATTATACCAGGTGAGTTTTTTAAAGTGTTACAAGGCGATATCTCGAAAACGGTTTACAATTTTTTCATGAAATTTTTGTGAGGAAATAGGGAGATGGAGGGACATATAAAAACATATTTTCGACATTTACCTTTTTTTTGTGTTTTGGGGGGTGGGGGGTTACTTTGGAATTTTAAATAGGATGATGCACTTTTGTTTAAAAAATTCGAATCTACAAAAAACTACGTATATTGCTGTGATGGCTTATACAGCTTTACTATATAATTAATATTTACAATAAAATTTAGCTAGAGCCTCCCATCACTAACATAATTTTCTTTTGGGTTCAGCAAATATTACAGATTTATGAAACGCTCAGGGATAATTATTGTGAGTTACTTTACGTTTCACTTGAATTGATGCTCTTTTAGATAGAATCTAATTGTAAATTAAATTAATGTTGGCTAGCTCAGGTAAGCAGAGATCTTATTACAAGGTGTGGGTCCCCAATCACTTTTTTTTAAAAATTCTAGCGTACGCCCATGTACGTAGTTCAGATACCCGCTAAAATGCTACATCAGATCTAAATGAAATTACGTTTCTGAAAGTTCAATCAAGTGAGTGTCGTTTGGTGGTTATTAGTTAATTAAATACAACTCAATGAGTAAATCTCACAGGTAAATTCATCATTTCCCGCTTTCTAGTAGCGTCAGTAGCTATTTTTTGTTTCTTTCAGGCAACAACCGCGCCTTGATTGTTTTATGCCCAAGCCAAAGAAGGATCCTAACCTCACTTCTGCACTTGGATTTTTCAATTTTAATTTTTACAAGGAAATAATTCGCCTGGGCTCTGTTATACAGCGACGTTTAAGCAGCTTCTCAGCAGGTACACATTGGTATAATTATATAGGCTTCACCACTAACCTACGAAACCTTCTTTGCATGCCCGTTCGAACCTCGGCCGCAGCAAGAATGTGCCCAGATCTTCTCTTGAAGTCGGTTGCCGGATGTGCGGTGTTGATGTAGTCGTCGTAGGGCTCGCCTGCTATCGGTGGAACTGCAAAACCGATCCGGGATGTCCTCAAATGAGTCGAGATGGTGCCTCGAAGTTCTGCCGCAGGATCGGGATCGGTGTCGATGTTGAAAATTAACTTTAGGCGTTGGATTTTCTTGCCTTCATTTGTGCGTGAACACGACCACGTAAATAGCACTCTGGTGAATTTTTAAAGCTGTAACTGTATGTAAAGGTACTAAATTTTAAATTAAAACCCCAGCCACTTTTCAAGCTGTCACCAGCAAATTTTATTTCAATTGTCTCCCCTAATTATTAAAACAATTTCATATCAATATAAATCTAGTCAAATAAAATCCTTACAACAATTAAACACCTTAAAACTAATCTTTTTACAAACTTTTGCTTATCTACTAAATTGTTCCATTAATTTTGTTCATTTTGTCTTTCACATCACTGTGTCCCGCACTTATTAACAATCCTTTTTCACTACGTTCTCACTGATCAGTTCTTCCTTTCGTCAATTTCCACAAGAAACACTTCAGAGTTCAACTAAAAGTCCATTTCATTTTTCCACTCCTGCATCAAATTAGTGTTCGGATTTTCAAATAATCTGGCAGATTTATTCCTGTGTGCTCTTTGCACTCTGTTTTACCTTCTGCATTTTTATACCTTTCAAGAATATGCTCAAAGAGAAATTTATACAACGATTTCTGACTTGCAATTTACCTCGACAAGCATGTGACCATTCTTTTCATAATCGAATTACTAATACATGGAATGGCTTTTGCATTTTACCATCCCCTTTTAATATTCTAAACTAATTAAATATTGTGGTCCCATTCCTATTAGGTTTAGAACTCTGCCTTTCCTTTTATGTTACGAATTTAATACTTATTACAGGCATTGCTTTGCCAATTTGATTGCTAATTCAAATTTGATTTTATTTTATTTGTTGCCATTAAATTCTATCTCCCATTCTGAGCTTTTATGACCTATTCATTAGTTTGCTATGCTCGAGATGTCCGATTCAGGGCTTAAAACCATCTCAATATATACAAAACATTTTTTGATTTGCTCTTTCGGTTACGGAATTATGGTGACTAAATTTTGATAGAAATTAAAAAATAAATACATTTTACCAATAAATCAAGTTCACTTATTTCAAAATTAGAATTCGTTTCCATAGAAATGCGTTAGTTCTACTTAAGTAAGTTGAGAATTTTGACGTTTTAACGAAAATTTCACATTTTTTGAATTTTATAACCTAATAAATCATAATTCCGTAAACAAAAGCGAATCAAAAAATCTTTTGTAGACATACGTAGTTTGTTACGTAGATTCGAATTTTATAAACAAAAGTACATCATCCTATTTAAAATTCCAAAGTTACCCCCCACCCCTCAAAACCCAGATAAGAGGTAAATGTCAAAAATATGTTTAAATATGTCCCCCCATCTCCCTATTACCCCACAAAAGTTTCATGAAAATATTGTAAACGGATTTCGAGATATCGCCTTGTAACACTTTAAAAAACTCACCCGGTATAATGGTATATTGAAATCACCAAAAATAATAAGAAAAAATTAAGGATATATAGAGTTCATTTCCAGTAGATCAATGCAGATCGTTAGCCATAAAGAATAAAAGCCGTAATAAAAGCAAAACCACTTATTAATCTATTAACTAACCAACTTTGTCGAAACAATTAGTTGTCAGCACATTTTACCTATTTCCAGTTTAGCGCTTATGTAATTATAATTTATATAAAAATTAAGTTAAGTTGTAATAAATAAGTTGTTAGGCTATATATGTAATTTAAGAATCTGAAACACACTCAATGATGTCTGGAGTTCCTCAAAGCTGTAACATGGGTCCTCTACTTTTTAAAATTTTTATTAATGATATATCACGAGCTATAAAAATAGCAAATTTTTAATTTTTGCCGACGATCTAAAGTTATTCAGACAAATTTTCGTAACGCAAGATACTTTATTACTACAAAAAGGCTTAGTGCTATTACAGAATGGAGCATAAAAAATAAACTTTTCATTAATGCTGACAAGTGTAGAGGGATGTCATATAGTTTGAGTCAGGAAAATGTTAAATATGGATCATATGTTACTCCAACGAGTTAATGAAATGAAAGATCTAGGTTTCCTGTTTAAGATTTAATTTAATTAAATTAATTAATTCATTTATTATCTACTTATTTAGTTTATTTATTTACTTTATTTATTTTTTATTTACTTACTGATTTAATTACTTATTTACGATCTTTATTTATTTACGACTTATTTATTTAATTACGATTTATTTAATTTTGCATTATGTAAGCTTATTTTATTTTATTGTAAGTTACAATATCCACTTACTGCCTAAGGGCAGATTGTAGATACTCATAGGAAATAAAAAAAAAATAATTATCACATGTTACTCTGAGTTAATGAAATGAAAGATCTAAGCGTCCTGTTTACGGAAACACTACGCTTCAGTTTGCACATTAAATCCACTGTAAACAAATCCATTAAGATTCTTGGTTTTATAATGCGAACATGTTATAATTTTTAAAATACTAGAGCTATGCTAATCCTTTACAACTCTCTTGCGAGATTAAAGCTGGAGTACGCCGTTGTAGTGTGGGATCCAGGTATTATAGTACATTCATAAGCAATGGTAACCGTTCAGAATAAATCTTTGCGATATCTACATTATAAAAAACATCGGCAGTGCCCCAGTTTTGATTCCTATCAGAGCATACGCGAAGAGTTTCATGTTCTGAAGCTTTCGCAAAGAAGTGTTATTGCAGATGGTTTTCATGCAGTTATTGTTATTGAACAATGCTGTCCACCTCTCCTAACATTGATTCCTTTTTATTTAGAAGATTCTGCGCGAAATGCATGCTATGTGCGTCTATATTTAGATACATTTTCTTTTCCTTATAGTTTCTCCTTTTTTTTATTGTTACCCTATCAGTGTAATCAGCAATTAATTATTATTGCACAATGCAATGAATGTAATCTCACTGTAAGTAATATAGGAACAATGTAATTAGTCTCTTAAGTCTGTTTTGTTCGAAATAAATAAAATAAATAAATTAAAAAATGCAGAGCCGTGGGTATAAATAATAGAAAGTCTACCTTTTATACAACAATTCTAATCATCCAAACGATTAGTTGTTAGGACTGCACACCGAATGAAACATAAAATCTAACCTCAAATATCGAGCCCGTAAACAAAGGTGCGGTTACTGAACATTTTTGAACCATACAAATTTAAATAAAACACTGTGCATCTGATATTTTAATGTACGCTTTAAATTGTACAAAATATAATAAAATACAGTGAATGTTTTACTGTCAACTTTTAATAGTTTTTGTACAATTTGCAATATTTTACTAATTATACAATTTTTATACCTAGCAAAAATTAGTCGATTACTAAACCATTTTTTTTTACTGACTAATATTGAATTATATTACTGAATGCTTTATTAGTAGGTACAGTGAAATCTCTCATACGCGGACATCGTGGTGCCACAATTTTTGTCCACTTAATAGAGTTGTCCTCTTAATAGAAATGCTTTAATTTTCATTTTTTTGGTTTAATCTTTATATGAATATAGAACGACAAAGAATACATACATTTTTAAATACCTACATACAGTTCTACGTTTGCTTTTCATTATAACACTACTGTAAAAAAAGTAGCTTTCGTACATACATATCAACTGCAGCCTGTAGGTAATGAAGAAAACCTACTTTTAATCAAATGCAGCTATAAACAAAGAGCACTTTGCTATAAATAAATAAAATCGTTTTCGCAGAACACTTCTTTCACTTCCAAAATTCAGATACATAACTGAGGATTAAGATTGGAAAACATAAGGCATCTGAACACGCAATTTATAACGTGCCCCATACCACACATATGAAAATATGTAATTCCCCTAATTCCCTAGCATCTAAGCACATAATAGATAGTAACATGTTCGCTTAAGAGGGAAATATTTAATAATTTCCAGAATTTTCCTGTCTGCATCCTGTTAACAGAGAGTCCGCTGAGTGGAGATGCCCTTGCATTTAAACTACATTGGTTACTGATGGTGTCAAGAAAAATGTTCGCTTAATAGAGGAATCCGCTTAATAGAGTGTCCGTTATGAGAGATTTCCCTGTATTATTGCTGCCGGTTATCGTAGGTTGAGGTTAGGAGTATCAAACATTAAAAAATGTAGCTGTTTATTTATTGAATATATTGATAAATAGGTTGAAATATTGACAAAAGGCAAATAGGGTGTGAAGAACAAGTGATATTTAATAGGCACAAATAAAGGTTTTGAAAAGAAATTAGCAGGAATATAATACAATAGGATATTAGTGGAGTGCTGAATTTTGAGGTTAGGGAGGTGGCAAAATGAACTGCTTTAAATGTTGAAGAGAGGCACATGGGAAAGAAATATTTTTTTGTGTGATTACTGCAAAAAATCAATATGTGACAAGTGTTCGTTATTCAGAAACAGAGCAACTCTAACGATTCTCTCCTGTATGAGTCTTCATATGTGTAACTAAATGACCTTTACGTGCGGTTCTGTATTCACAAATAGCACAATTATAAGGCGTTTCTCCTGTATGAGTCTTCATATGTTGAACTAAATGACCTTTACATGCAGTTCTGTATTCACACACAGAACAACTGTGACGTTTCTCCTGCATGAATCTTGATATGTCTAACTAAATTAGCTTTATGCGCGGTTCTGTATTCACAAACTGAGCAACTGTACGGTTTTTTTCCTATATGAATCTTCATATGTGAAACTAAATGATCTTTACGTGCGGCTCTGTATTCACAAACAGAACAACTGTATGGTTTTTCTCCTGTATGAATCTTGATATGTGATACTAAAATACCTTTCTTTGTTGTTCTAAATTCACAAACTGAGCAACTGTATGGCTTTTCTCCCGTATGAGTCCTCATATGTATAACTAAACTACTTTTATGTGCAGTACTGTATTCACAAACAGCGCAAATGTAAGGTGCCTCTCCCATATGATTCTTTATATGTCTAACTAAACCACTCTTATGTACTGTTCTATATTCACAAACAGCGCAATTGTAAGGTGTTTCTCCTGTATGAGTCTTCATATGTGGAACTAAATGATCTTTACGTGCGGTTGTGTATTCACAAACAGCACAACTGTACGGCTTTTCTCCTGTATGAATCTTGATATGTGCAACTAAAGTACCTTTCCGTGTTGTTCTGAATTCACAAACTGAGCAAATGTATGGCTTTTCTCCCGTATGAGTCTTCATATGGTAAACTAAACGACTTTTAAGTGCGGTTCTGTATTCACAAACAGAACAACTGTATGGCTTTTCTCCTGTATGAACCTTGATATGTTGAACTAAATCAGGTTTCTGTTTTGTTCTGTATTTACAAACCGAACAACTGTATGGCTTTTCTACTGCATGAATCTTGATATGTCTAACTAAATTAGCTTTCTGTGCTGTTCTGTATGCACAAACTGAGCAACTGTATGGTTTTTCTCCTATATGAATCTTCATATGTGTAACTAAACTACATTTATGTGTGGTTCTGTATTCACAAACAGAACAACTGTACGGCTTTTCTCCTGCATGAATCTTGATATGTGTAACTAAATTAGCTTTCCGTGCTGTTTTGTATTCACAAACTGAGCAACTGTATGGCTTTTCTCCCGTATGAGTCTTCATATGGTTAACTAAACTACTTTTATATGCTGTTGTGTATTCACACACAGCACAACTGTAAGGCGTTTCTCCAGTATGAGTCTTCATATGTCTAACTAAACTACTTTTATGTGCTGTTCTGTATTCACAAATAACGCAATTATAAGGCGTTTCTCCTGTATGGCTCTTCATATGTGAAACTAAATGACCTTTATGTGCTGTTCTGTATTCACAAACGGAACAACTGTATAGCTTTTCTCCAGTATGAATCTTGATATGTTCAACTAAATAACCTTTACGTGCGGTTCTGTATTCACAAACTGAGCAACTGTACGGCTTTTCTCCTGTATGAATCTTGATATGTGAAACTAAATTACCTTTCTGTGTTGTTCTGAATTCACAAACTGAGCAACTGTATGGCTTTTCTCCCATATGAGTCATTATATGTGTAACTAAACTACTTTTATGTGCTGCTCTGTATTCACAAACAGCGCAATTGTAAGGCATTTTTTCTGTACGAGTCTTCATATGTCTAACTAAACTACTTTTATGTGCTGTTCTGTATTCACAAATAACGCAATTATAAGGCGTTTCTCCTGTATGGCTCTTCATATGTGAAACTAAATGACCTTTATGTGCTGTTCTGTATTCACAAACGGAACAACTGTATAGCTTTTCTCCAGTATGAATCTTGATATGTTCAACTAAATAACCTTTACGTGCGGTTCTGTATTCACAAACTGAGCAACTGTACGGCTTTTCTCCTGTATGAATCTTGATATGTGAAACTAAATTACCTTTCTGTGTTGTTCTGAATTCACAAACTGAGCAACTGTATGGCTTTTCTCCCATATGAGTCATTATATGTGTAACTAAACTACTTTTATGTGCTGCTCTGTATTCACAAACAGCGCAATTGTAAGGCATTTTTTCTGTACGAGTCTTCATATGTGTAACTAAACTACTTTTACGTGCTGTTCTGTATTCACAAACAGAACAACTTTATGGCTTTTCTCCTGTATGAGCCTTGATAATGTCGAACTAAATGACCTTTCTGTTTTGTTCTGTATTTACAAACAGAACACTGTATGGCTTTTCTCCTGCGTGAATCTTGATATGTCTAACTAAATTAGCTTTCTGTGTTGTTCTGTATTCACAAGCTGAGCAACTGTATGGCTTCTCTCCTGTATGAGTCTTCATATGTTTAACTGAATTAGTTTTATTTGCAGCTTTGTATTTGCAGACAAAACAAGTATAAGGTTTTTCTCCACTACAAGCAGTATTTATCTTATTTCTGTCAAATGTCTTGTCATAATTTTCATCCTTTAATTCGATGTCTTCTTTAATAGCTTATCAAAATTTTCATTGCTATTCTTCATACTCTGCGATCTGCAAGGCTTAATGTTCAAAGTTTCCTACTTAATGACGAATGTGTTTGTTTAAATATTTCTTTCAATTCCAATGGAAGTTTGATACCTTCACAACCTACAACAAAAACAAATTGTTATTAACCTATTAAAAATTTAGCAATACATATTAGCGGCAGAGCCAAAACAATGCACAGTTTCACCTTTCACACTTTATTCCATGCTGTAAAACAAAATTTTGATTACAAATAAACCCTAACAGGACAGAACCAAATCAGAATTAGTACTCCGAATGATTATATTCATTTTAAAGGCGAGTTCGAGTCAATGCACTTCAGGAGAAAATGCATTATTGAAATTTATATACAGTGAGAATAATGTAAGACTGTACATCGCTGAATTATGCAAAATTAGACATAGGGAACTTACTTAATGTTATCATGGTGTTTGTAAACAAAATAACAACACAGTGACTAAAGTACATTTTTTTTCTATAATAATTTTCAAGGTCAACTTTCTAGGGGATAAATTGCATTCCTGCAGGGTCCCTAGTTTTAATAATGTTGGTACATAGATTTTTAGTTCTTTTTTTCCACTAAAAAAAATTATTGTCATTTTGATAGATATGTTATAATTTAGTATCGCTTGCTTCATTTTTGCATTTAAAATATTTCTTGGTTTTCCATGTTAAAAAAAGAAATTTGTCAAGAGTTCAAATTAAGAAACTTTGACATTCAAAATTGACACATAACCATAATTTTGAAAAAGTTCTACCAACACGAGGTATAAAAATTTCCTAGCGTTTTAATCACATATCTACCAACATTGTAACACTTTGACAGTTATTATAGAAAAAAAACGTACTTTATAAAAACTAATTAAAACTGGATTATTTCATTGTAATTTCAAAACCTACAATTGTTACTAGCATGGGTAAATTGATTAATGCGAATAATGTAAGACTGTACATGGCTGAATTATGCAAAATTAGACATAGGGAATTTACTTAATGTTACCATGGTGTTTGTAAACAAAATAACAACACAGTGACTACAGAAAAAACCGACAATTGTTACTAGCATGGGTAAATTGATTAATGCTAAAATAAAGTTGCCAATGTATCGTCTTACATTATTCACACGGTATATATATATATATATATATATATATATATATATATGGCTTTTACAGGCCTTTAAGGCCCATGGCCTAGGTTAACTTCCACCACTCTTCTCTGCTTATTTCTTTAAATAAAAATGTTATTGGTACATCTAGTCTAGCCAAAAGTTCTATCATGAGAGAATAACGCTAACTATTTACATTTGAAAATACCCACTCTGTGTTTGAATTCAAGTTCGCAACTGACCTGGCCATTCTTAATTGCAACAAGCACCTTTCGAAGTAAAATATCTTCGACAGCTTTGTACATTTCAGAGATTCAATTGAAGAATTCATTTTTCTGCAAGCCTCGAATTCTGTAGTAGAAGGGATTGAGATCAGGACTCTCAGAAGGCTAACCTTCAGTCTTAATAAACTCAGAAATGTTGTCTGAAAGCCAGGATTGAATACTGCTTGCTTTATGTGCTGATGCCAATTCTTGATGGAATATCCAAGGGTTGTTCTTAAATAAAGTCTGATTAAGTGCCACAACATTCTGAAGAATGCCGTTTTGGTACACTTTGGCACTTGTTTTAACTCCCTGCTCACAAAAATTATCCTATCAATAAATCAACTTTACGCATTAGCGTAGTTCAGTCGCTGTCGTCATATAGTATATCAGCATGGGGTAGTGCAGCAAATTGGTACCAAGATTGATTACAAGTGCTACAAAAATATATGTATTTTGGCAATAGTAACAGGAAAAAGAAGAATCGTATTCCGAAACTGGTACAACAATGTTGCTCCAATTATATTACAACGCTGTATAAATTCATGCATTTAAATTCCCACATATAATAAATACTCCTTGTAATAAATTTTTGTTGAAAAAAGAAAATGTACTGTGGAACCAGTAGGTGTGCATCAAGTTGCCTTGGTATCATCAACTGTTTGTTAGATGAATTTCACACGCTAATCAGAATTTCTGCAGCATATGTTCCCCAAACTTCCATTAGCCACGTGTTCAACCAGTCGCTCTCTCATAAATTACTCAAACAGACAGGTACACAGGTGTGCAGCTCAGCTGCCTCGATAAGTACAGTCCTTGGTTACAGCTGCAGTGCATTACATCCCCAAACGACCAGCTACTGCCTCATAAATCAGTAAAATGCTCATTCGAGCATTAAAAAGGCAGTGAAAGTCACTTCAAGAGAAATATTTGAGCCATAGAACACAGGTTGAGCAGACAATTTTGATATGTCAATCAAAACACTTGTTAGCCCATTAAAAAGGTCGTAAGTCATTTCAAGATTAATATATATGAGCCATAAAACTAACAAGTCGATATGATTCACCTGCGCTAATCTCCTCGAGGGCGGAGATAAGCCGCCATCCTGGAGATAATTAGCGCAAAAGTCGCGTCCCAACGCCGCTTAATTTAAAGTAAACAAAAGAAATCTCGACCGCCCCGTGGATTCATAGCAAACGCTGACAGTTCCAAATTTTACAAAACAACACCATAAAGTAGGCAGCCGAGAGCGGCCTGTAATAAAACTTTGCCGACACCAGCCAGCATGTGCGCTACGGCAGATTCCTAGAAAAATGATGAATACACAAAAGCTCCATAACGCGGCTAATTAAAACAAGAAAAGATAATCGGCTTTCAGGCATCAGCTAGCGCTAATGACCCAACACCGGGAGCTTTTGTTTAGGGCAAAGTAATACACGACGCTGGAAGAACACGGGCGAAATAATATTGAATTAAAAACCCCGAGAGATTAAGCAGGACAGCGACCGCTCCGTCTAACAAAGAAGGCTTAAACTTTCCCTTTCACGGGGTTAAATAAGGAAGACGACAACGAGGGAAATCGACTCAGAAAAACCAGGCCCTCGCCGAAGAGAATTATTTATAAGAAAGTTAATACAGATAGAAGCAAACACGCCACAATTAAACAAATAATTTCTGAAACTTTCCGCGACGATGGGAAAGTTCCACGAAACACAAAGCAACAAAGAGCCTGCCGGCAACTGCCACTAATCCAGGTACACTTAGTTAAACTAGTTACTGTAAATAGGAATTATTAAAGTAAGCTATGAAAATGCAACTATTTTGTTTGATAAGTGACATTTCTTTAATGAAATAATAAAAATTAGTTATCATTTATTTATATTTAAATTTCCTGAATAAAACTTTGTTATATTTAATAATGTTAACTAGTTTAACTAAGATATTTGACGTTTAATAACTCAAAAACGGTATAAGGTAAGGGTAACATATGGTATATTTTTGAAATCAGGAAAGAAAGATCATTCCAAAAATTTAATAATATACAGGGTGTTCCATTTAAAAAAATATATTACTTTTTTGTATCCCCTTAATTATGCACGCCACTGTATTTTTGATAGCATTTTAACAAAATTCAGTTATAACCACATAACTTTTATTTAAAACTTTTTTTTCTATAGGCAATAATAACGATGATAAGCGGTGGGTAATTTATAATGAATAACCCTGTACAAAGGCTTATGCATCTCGACAGCATGACAAAAGGCACATGGAGCGCGACGATACCTCGAGATGAGACGCCGCCACCAAGCTTAAGCAGATTAATTGAAATCACACATCGCGGCCAATTAAAAACCCCGGTAAATTCATTTGAAGATAGGCAAGTGGGATATAATTAGAAGTGCCATGAAACCAGCTATCCGATAAAAAGCATAAAAAATTTCCACGGGCAACAATAATTACACAAAACAAGGAATTAATAATTAGGTAACAAACATCCCCAGACGCAAAGTAATTCGTCCCCTCCGACACAAACGGACGTCCGAGAGGAAGCGGTGGGGGAGTACAGATCCCTATAAAAGAAGTCTTCCCGGCCAAAATTGTCACCGATCGAACTCTGTTCTCAGATCAACTACCTCCCTAGCTTAGACCCTCCGGTCACTAGGAAGTAACAAACCAACAAAAATCTTCTGCTCGATCACTCATCGCAGAAGTCAACTCTGCGACTCCGAGTGCTTGTTCGATCCATGATCACAGCCACCGAAGGGTGTCCGAGTTGTCGCCGCCAACGACTGCCATCCTCGCCGTCCACTCCTGGAGGAGCGTCCAGCCCCACGTCGAATAGAGCCCGAGTAGCCACCGACGTCGCCGTCCACCCCCGGGCCTGTGCATCGCTGTGCCCCAGGTCCTGCCGCCTCCGACTGTAGCGCTCCTCACCGCCGACGCTGTATCGCCTTCTCCACGCCGCGGACCACTTACGACCAGGATGCCGCAAAAGTAAGCCCTGGACGGCCACCCCGGACGTTACATTAGCCAGGCCGCCGCCTACGGCAGCGCCGCCCTCCCAGGTACGAGCTAGCCTCCAAACCCCCACACTTACTTGTTTAATTACAGCCATCAGGAACTACTGGAACGCCTCTTCGGACCGTCGCCACCGAGTTCTCCCCAGGATACCCTCCTCCAAGAAGCTCGACTGTGCCGCCATTCCCCAGGTGCCCAAGCCGCCGCCCCCGCCGAGACGCCGTTCCCCAGCAGTCCACGTACGCCGCAGCCCGGAGACACCCCCACCGGACGAGCCGCATACGAGGCCACAACCCCCGAAGCTCGCCCGCCGCTTCGCGTGGCCCAGGTCCGCCTCACCTGCCGCCCCCAGCTCCTGGGAGTCGCCTTCTTCCTCAGCCCAGAGGAGAAGGCCGAATTCGAGAGCCTGTGGGAGGAAACCAGGTCGGAGGCCGGCCAGCGCTTTGCGCTACGCGAAGTGCAGCTCAACACCCGCCGCCCCCGAGACGTCACCGCCCGCTCCACCGAGACGGGACCCGCGGAGGAACGCGCGCCTACGCCTTCGCTCGCCGTTGCCCCTGGTGCGAGACCCCCGCCGCATTCCGGGACGTTGGCATCAACAGCGCCACCGCCGCCCCCAGTGAACGAGCGTACTCCACGGACAGCGAAACGCCCCCCCTCTCACCTGTGAACCGGGAGTGTGTGCGGGTCCGTAGACAAACATATCGTGTTCCGCCCGTCTTTAAGTGTACCTCGAGCCTCGAGCCAGAAACAATTGTGTATTTAGTTTTAAGCCATTATATTTTGCCTGAATAATTGTTCTATGTGTGTGTGTTGTTGATTGATGTATTTGTGTGTCTGTGCTTGTATTTTTGTATCATTGTTTATTGTAGTTTAGTGTGATTATTTGTAATGTGCCCCTAGCGGAAAGTCTATATTAAATAAATCAATATTCAGACTTATCAATCATTATTTTAACCAATAGGCACTCGCCTTCTCCAGCCTCTTCACCGTTGGTCGCCCCACTCATATCCGCTGAGCTAGGAGGGAACGTGTGGCCATTAAGCCACCATCTTAACCCTTGCCACGCCCTCAAGAGCGAGGAGTGTAGCCAGGCGTGTTAAAGTGTTCAGCAATAAATTCCTTCTCGCAAAAATCAGTCACGCTATCTCTCCCATAAGGCGTCAGCCAATGAAATCGCCGAATTAAAAGCCTAACCCATTTTCAACCAATGGTCGCAAACATCTTATTATTCCCCGCCACAATTGGTTTTCAGATCTTTTAAAAGCGTCTCGCATAGTTTTCTGAGGAGAACTCCTTCTGCTGCCGCAACTAAGCAAGTTATGTAATTGGTGCCGAGTGTCTTTACGTGTTCTAATCACAACTCTAATTTCCGGAGATACCTTCTCAATCCGCTCGCCACATTTGGTTTCCAGATCTTTTACAAGGGTCTCGCATAGTTCTCTGAGAATTCCTTCAGTTGCTGCATCTAAGCAAGTTGTGTAGTTGCTGCCGAGTGTCTTTACGTGTTCTGATAACGACGGTTCTAATTTCCGGAGATATCTTCTCCATCCGCTCTGCGAGATTTAATTTACGGAACCGATCAATTTAAGTCACTTAATAAGGGTGCGTACTGGAGGTTCATATCGTCTAGCGCCACTCCCAGATTTTCCTGCACAAGGGATCAGACACGTAGGCCAAGTTTTCGCAAGGCAGCACCGCTTGCCGTGCTATCGATTTTTCTTCCAGATTCTTCTGCGGCATTGCAGCCACAGGTCCAAGCATGATTCCGGAAGAGACATCAAGCAATACAAGCCGCAGCGAGGATCTTAAAAAGGTACTGTGTGAAATTTATATTAATGTAGACGCCTATTATTTTCGCTAAGTGAAATAGTGTCGCGGAAGTAAATTAAGTACTTTTTTAGCGTTCAGATAAAGGCAAAATAGCCATTATTTTTTTTTAAATTAATTTTTTAGTTATTACAGTGATTATATACTGCTTATTTTTCTACGTAGTGTTCCTCTACAATAAGTTTTTTTGTTATTGTATAATACTTTTTTGGTGTTGTTTTCTTTTTAATTTTATGATACCTAAAAAGGCATTATGTTTTTTTTTGCACTGTTTGTTTTGTTTAGTATATAGGTTTTAATAATATTTTGACCAAGTCATGTGATACTAAAGATATACCTATGTAATACTTTTTTATTTTAATAAAAGTAAGTTGATGTCATATATTTTTTAAATTTTTTTGTTTAAACATTAATTTCATGTTCAGATGTTGTTTCTTCTCTAAAACACCATAACAAGTTGTGAGTAAAATACGGGGGTAAAATAAAACTGAGTTAGTTAACGATACAGTCCTTCAACAGTAATAATCTATTTTCTGCCATGGTACATAATCTACTATTATTAGGTCAAGTATTACATACCATTCGTAATAGTCTATTTACTACCTCGAAAAAGTTTGTGATTTATCTATATTATAAATATGGATACAAATTATGATTAATATCCTACTACCACCGAGACTACCACTTTCAGACAGCAAAAGCGTGTTCTTTTTCCAAAGATCTAATTCCATATAAGACGGCGCACTCGTCCTAATCGAACCTAAGCGCAGTGGACATTCGTGATACCACAGCAAAAATATTCGACATAACTTTGACTACTCATGGTATTATAAGTGAATTTTTTTTGCACAGTCCGACAACAGAATGGCAGTGCATTTAATCCAACACCTATTCAGTTTGAATGGGCGTTTAAAAAATTGTACTGTCTACATTACTTTCACCACTCATCTAATGCAAATTGTGTTGATGATTTTGACTCGCTGATGATGACAATAAATGACATTTGTGTAACAAATAAGAGAAGCGAAATACTATTGTCTAATGACAATAGTTCCAACGCCTTAAAGGCATTACAGGTAAATACCGTAGATTACTGAAGTAACATGCCTGCGGTAAATGCATAAAATTATGTCTGTGGATATTTAATAAAAAAATGCTTGGAAATTCACACATGTCAAATATGTGAGGATTTCACCAAGGAAACATATTCTGCAAGCAGATAATTTCTTTTTTCTGCGGTCACCTCTGAAATTCACTATTAAAAACTCACTGTCAATGCGAAAAGTTAGCGATTCACACATGTTTTCCCTAGTAACCATTTCAACATCGCAACCACGTAAACAATGTCTTAATGAGATGATCACCTGACTTCATTTTACTTTACGCACCACCATGGCTACCTGATTATTATTGTAATTCGTCACTTTTCTGGAACTGTCAGACATTATTGGCAATTACATCATGGCGCATCCATAACTACGCAACAGTTTGATTGAGTTTGTAAGTTTTTGTGAAGTTGAAGATGGAATCTGAAGATAAGGTATTTATTTATTTTCCTAAAACGTCTCGTGTTCCACTAAAATTCCACTTATTTATACAGTACAAGTACATAGTGTGTTACACAGTGTCAGTGGTGTATTTCTGGTTGCCTGTTATAAAGAAATTTCAATTATTTAACAAGTTTGTCATTTATTTAGGACCGTAGAAAAAATTTTGTATGTATTTCGAGTGTAAAGAGCCGTTCTGGTATTCGGTTGCTTTTTCGCGCCTCGCTACCGCTAGACACGAAACTCGCATCCTCACGCCAAAATGGCTCTCTTTACACACTGTACTTCAGAATGCCGCGAAGCGCAAAACCGCGATGCGTAAGTAAACACATAAATGATAAAAACGGGGTTAGGTTCCATTAACTAGATTTATTTATACTATGCAACCTCAAAAAACCAAAACTTTTCTGCGTTTTTTTGTCTGGTAAATCTGAAACAGAATCTTTACGCTTTGACGACATGGTTTTCCGTGTTTTAAAAATTAAACTCAATTGAATTTTCGGCAGAAACGCTCGAGAAGACAGTAAAGCTTGAACTAAAATTTCATACCTAACATAAGTCTGCCACTTGAATCTAGAGCTCAAATGTCCATTTGTTTATACAAGTTATAATTTTACAATTTATTTCAGGTCCGATTTGGTAATAAGAGATTCAAAGGAATAGGCTCGATAAGTGTGTTTACAAGTTCCTGATAAATAATGTTATTTAGGTGTTCATGACATAAACCGCATACGTCTGCTTTATTTACTTGCTTATTTTAACAGCAAATTAAAGTTAACGTCAGGTTAGTGGCCTTCATAAGACCGACCGTTAGTGTGTGAAAGTTAAAACAGTTGGGAATTCCATCCGCAAAAGGCAAAGAAAAGGGAGCACAAAGGTGCCCTGCGTAAAATAAAATCAGCGAACAGCAAGGTCTGCTTGTACTCACTTATTTAAAAATTAATGGCAGTTTTATACTCAGGAAGAATTGGGATTTAAATATAGTGGACATACGTCTTTTGTTTTAAATTTTGTTTACAAAAAAAATGCAATGAAATAATAATCTCTGTATGTCAAAGTATTGCGCTATTTGTGTACATAAATGTCATACCATGGTTTTAGATCTTCGTGTTCATATTGATTTGATCCAATGCTACTATGAGTGTCAAAGGAGCATTTCCAATGCTCTGTGAAAATCTCGAAATGTAAACACTCCTGTCAAATATCTGATCTGTCATTAAGAGTATAAAGTGAGGTTTAAATATACTATTGTTTACTATTCACATAATTATTTTAATTATTTAAACCTCACTTTATACTCTTAATGACAGATCAAATATTTGACAGAAGTGTGTTTCATTGACTTAATTTTAGTTTAAAAATTTAGCTAGCCATGATTACATTCCATCATTAATTTCCTATGTTCAAAACGGATTTCGGACAATCTGTATATTTATATGTATATATTTAATAATAAATGTAAAATGCAAAATTCCGCTGAATTGTCATATATCTTTGCTCGCAGCTACACGTTGCAAGCCAAATTGTGATATATACAAATTCTCAGCTCCACTTGAGGTGCCAAATGGTAATATCACCCTTTCTCAGATAGATATCACAAATAATATTAAATAAATATATACCCTTTTGCTTATTAATAAGAAGTAGTATCAAGTATAGTTTCTTAAATACTTACCTTACTCCTTATTGAATGAAATTAAATTGACATTTCTTACAACTGAAATGTTACATTTTGAATTATGTCATGTGATTCTTATTTAAAAATACCTCTTCTAGACAGTTATTAAGCATTGAGACTCTCTTTATTTCTCAGCTGAATGGGTTAATGTTCAACTAATAAATCTTATTATTGTTGAAGACTGAATAATTCTAAAATATTAATAAATTGACTTCTTTAGTCAAATACACTCTTTAGTACATCAAATTGAAACTAATTACTCAGTCAGTTAGTACTACTTGAAAGATTGGCCTGACATTACAATAAATCAAATAGATGTTGTCAAATTATTTAATCAAATGTTCTAAATGTTCCAAACTTGATTTTAAAATACCCTAATTCAAAATATGTCAATTTCAAATTATAATGTCCGAAAACGTCGAGTACCCGAATCACAATGTAAATTTGGAAAACTCAATATTCTAAATTACGCTCTAAATATAAATTACAATTATTTTCACTAATTTGTCGTACCAAACTTGTTATTTATTTCTTAATGAGGTATAAGAAATAAGCACTAACCTTCTGAAAGTATTTCTTGTACCTGAGTGCATACTATATCAGCTCGTAACTGAATGGCAGTCTGAAAACACCTGCTTTGTGTTGTTCAAGACCAAAATAAGCTCGTTGCAGCTCTATGACCCCTTAAGATCTGGATATACAGTTCTACAGCATACCACAAACACTCACTTTCACTTTTTACTGGTTTCGAAGTAAAGATGCCACTTCAAATGGCTTCAAACAATCTTGAAATCTATTTTGAATAATAGTTGTGACCCTCAATCAAATTTGATCGTAAAGAATATTGTATTGATATTACGTATCAAATATCCAATTATTACTCTTCACAATTAAAAAGAATCTAACCTTTTAACGTGATTATTTTACTTCGCGTATTATTTTTCAAGATATTTTTCTACTTTATATAAACAACCACACTGATTGCCCATTACTACCCTACCAGTTATATACATACAACTGTTATCACATGATATACATTAGATATCTGGAAACTTCATATATAAGTTTTGTGTACCATCTAGATGCGACAGCAAGCTTTTGAAGAAAATCGGGTAACCGGAAGTATGGTGTTTACTCTTATGATTTTTCAGTTTCTTTCGATTTTTTCAAAAACGGCTCTAACAATTTTTTTCAAACTTTAAATTTTTAATGTGTATTGATGTAATATTGGTGATTTTCCAGTTGAATACCTCTAAAAAAGATTTCTTTTGTTTTTTCTTTGTTTTTATTAACTGCTATTTTAAATAGAACACCCGGTATATTATTACATTTTTAAATTCAGTTGAAAATTTTAGAGAAAATTTGTCTCTTTAACTAATGCTCTATTTTGTACGGTTTCTGTAGAATTTGCAATTTTTGAAAACTGCTTAAAAATTCAAAATCAAACTTTTGGCTAATTATATGGTCACTGTAAAAGGAAGTTGTGTGCGTGTTATCAGTTATCACACCAGATTTTTTTAACAGAAATAATTAATGTATCTTGTTCACTAATTGAAATGCTATTAACAACAAAACAGTTAGTCATACAATTTAGATAGGTACAGTTGTGTAAAAATGTGTTGTACAGCGCCAGTTGTAAATTTATTGGTGGTAGTGTTATTACTTAACAGAGGCTCACACTGTATCATTAATTAGGTTGATTACTTTCAAAATGTTTGTATATACAACACTTTTTTTAACTTTATGTAATTAATTTATATTCACAAAGCACAACTGCTGTACAAAACTTTAATAAACACGACTGTACATTGATAAAAATTTTGGCGTATAAATACCTATTGTCTATTTGTTCAGAACGTGTCCTTGGAAACACCCGATTTTACTTCACTTTAAACGTACAATAATACGAATAAGTTAAATAATAATTCGTAATAACTTTCTAAAGTTTAGTATTGTGTGAGAGCAAGTAGAGTTATGATTTTAAAATTCAAAATAGGCGCCAATCTAATGCCAAAGTAATGGCCGATCGTCACAAAATCGGCAACCTTGACTTCAAAGGTGCCGGGGTATTGTGTCGTTTCTGGTTCGTTAGCTATGTTCCGTGGTTACGTTTTATGACTGTTACGACACTTGCATCCACTTGAAAACATTTTTTATCTGATAAATTTATGAGGCACGAAAAGTAAATGACAAGTTGACAGTGTCAAGCAAAATCTCCGTTAGGATTGTGGATTTATAAATTTAAAATTTTTAAAATATTATCAAGTTGTCTACATTTCGAGTACGTTAGAGAAGCAAACGATGTAAACAAAGATTATAATCATTCGACAGTGATGCTTACACCAGTTTCACAAGATGTTCAATTGTACTCCGAAACAAACAAATTTCGCACACACTACAAACACAAAGATCGGATACTGCACTACCGTGCAAAGGAAAAAGACGGTAATCGACAAAAGTTCAAAATTTACTTTAAAACGGTTTCCGACTTAAAATTTCGCGCTCTTTCCAATGGTGCATACCGTTTTTGTGCCCGAATCGCCGTTTTCTAAACATCCGAGTGGCAAATAGCGGTATGATGTCATAACCAAGTACCAATACATTGGAAAAACGCAGTAATCAACATCTCACGGCATTTTTAGGCCTAGGAGAAACACTGTAATAAACAATACCTCAAATATCCTTGTAAATTGTGTTATTAATGACCAACAACGCTTGAGGAAAAACACTGTAATGTATAATATAGCTTTTTTCCTTTCTTTTGTAGCAGTATACTTTATATGTCATACAACTGTGATGTACATTACAGTTTTTCTCCATCTATAGTTCGAAATAATTACAGTATTTGTCCGTGGTGACATAACCTTAATTTAATAAGTTGACAGGTAGTTTGGAAAGTGTTTGTACTAATTGTTGTGAAGGGTAGTGGTGTGTTAGTAAGAATTATTAAACAAAAAACAGTCATTTTATGAATGATGAGCTCCAGATCTAAATTAATTCTAGAACTGGATCAGAAAGCAAATGTAAGTACTAATTTTACAAACACCCCACTCTCAGTTGCCAATAACAATGTACTTATATGCGATTTTAGGAGACCTCCAGCGTTTCATGCCATGATGAACCTAAACATGCAGATGAAAACTTAATTATAGAATAAATTAGTATAATTAATCAAGAAAACATTTTTCCTGATATTTTGTTTGAATATTATCCTAGCGAAAGTTGTTTTGATCTTGATTTGTATACTGCATTAAGTACAGCCGATAAAAGTGAATCGAATATGGTAGTGGATAGCTCTGAAATGCTCATTAAAGGAAAGAATGAATGCATTGCAGATGAAGAAATTACAAACAATAATGATGACGAAGATGAACAGGTGAACAGTGAAGACCCAGACTACATACCAAATGACTATTCAATATTTACTAAATTGATATAATTTTTATGTTTTAAACTTTTAGGGACAACTTGGAAACTGGTTTAGAGAACTTGAGAGAAAAACGTCCCAAGAAACGCCAAAAGCTTGCCGATCAAATTACCCACAATAAAAGTAAGCATCCACTTGTACTTACAGCATGCAACTGCAAAAAATATAATTGTTCCACTGTGATTAATGACAACCAAAGGCAAAAAATTCATGACGCTTACTGGAGCCTAGATAGACACCAACAAAGAGTGTGGTTGGCTAGTCATGTTTTGGAAGAAAAATCCAAAAGAAAAGTTGAAAACAGCAAAAGGAATTTTACAAGAAAATATTTGGTTGATTATGAAGGCGATCAAAATGAAATCAAGAAAGCTGTAGTAGTATGTCAGAAGTTTTTTCTTAACACTCTTGGTTACAAGCATGACACGGTAATTCATAGTATGCTTCAATCAACAAAAGATTGTCATGGAGCGAAAAAACTTATACCAGGGAAAGATAAAAGGGGTTTGGCTATTCCATCCAATAAAGTGGATAGAGGCAATGTTGTCTTGCATATTAATTCATTTAAACCAATGCCATCCCACTATAAAAGATCTCATACTCCTAACCGTAGATACCTTCCACCAGATTTAAGTGTAAAAATTATGCATCAAGATAACCTTGAAAAATATTCTAATAATAAGGTATCTTATGAAATCTATCGAAGTGTTGTACAAAGCCAAAATACTGCCTTTAAAGATTTAGCTGCCGATAAATGTTCAACCTGCCTTGAATATGAACTAAATGCGAATTTAGAGAACAGAGAACAGCTTAAGGAAGAACATCTAAAACAAGCTAATGCTGCACGGAAGAAATATAATGAGGACTCTAAAATCACAGATGAATCTATTCGGGTTTTCGCTGCAGATTTGCAGAAGGTTCAGCTATTACCCAGAATGCCAGATATTAAAAATTCTTTTTTCTCTCTCACGATTGATTTCCTTTAATGAAACATTTGCTAGTATGCAAAAAAAAAGGCAATCATACTTGCATCTTATGGCGTGAAGCCATTACTGGTCGAGATGCAAGTGAAATTACAAGTGCCTACATTAAATTTTTCGAGGGGCATAGAGATGCTAAAACTGTGATTGTCTGGATGGACAATTACACCGGGCAAAATAAGAACTGGGTGTTCTACTCTTCATTGATATCCTATGTTATTCAAGGTACATGTAGCACGAACGAGATTATTGTTAGATATTTGGTTCCTGGGCACACATACATGGCAGCAGACAGACTACATGGCAGGATAGAACAAGTCATGAGAAAGAAAAACAATTATTAAAGACTTTGAGGATTTCATTGCAGCATGCAAAGCTTCATCCAAAAGAATGGATGTTGTTCCTTTAAATTACGACGATTTTCGAAAATATGAAAACAAAAAAACTCGAAACAACAACACTGGAAGCATTCCATACCTCAAAGACATTGTTGAAGCGTCGTTCACCAAAGGGGACCACGGATTCAAATATAAAACTGATTTTAACGAAGAAAACTATCAAATAGCCAAAAATATATTGAAAAAAAAGTGGCACTCAACTTTCCAGAACGTAATAAATGTTACCGCGGAGTTCCAGAGCAAAAAAAATTGGAATAATGAATTCATTAGTAACAAAAATGAAACCAAATCGAAAAACATTTTGGCTGCCCTTCCCAACCAGCAATCAGTCGAAAGATCTCTGTCGACATGACGTTGTTTAGAACTTTTAATACCTACACATTTGATAGCTGTATTATTATTTAAGTTTTCTTAATCATGTTATTTTAGTTTAGTTTATAATTAAATATTATTGTTAGAAGATTTGTTGTTATTCAGAAATAATATGTAGTGGACATAAACTGTAATACAACATACCGACTGTTCTTTAATTCAATTGTCATTAAGAGATAATCGGAAAAACGCAGTAATGTCGATTACCGTTGTTTTCCCAAAGACTTTTATCACTCGATAAAAGGGAATATAAATGTATAAAGAATAAAATCTTTAAAGTTGATAGGATTTGGAAAATTATGTTTCAAGCATTTAGGATTATGTATATCGCTATCATGTGCCAAATTTCAACACTGTAGTAGAATTAGGTAACGAACGGCAGCACATTTTACTTAAATGTCATTTTTCTCGAAACGCCATTTTTTACATTACCGTCTTTTTCCTTTGCACGGTAGTGCAGACAATTACCACATAGAAAAACAACGTTCATTCCTCTTCTAGTGAAAAGACGTAAGCAGTGTTAGTCTTTTTCTTCAAAACGGGCAACCACACCACTTTTCTATCACGTGATTTTCAACAAGCACGTGCGTTTGTTTACGTCGCTCGCCTCTCGAAGGTGGCTTTAGTATAGTATAATTTAATAATGGGTTGCATAACTTTGTCCGCAGCATTAAAAAAGAGATGATAATATGCAGCGAATAAGTAGTAATCAAATTCAGCAATGATTTACCAACAGTAGATAAGGTACTTTAATGATTTGGGTAATGAATCACTTCTTTTAAGAATTAGAATAACCCGTTTTATATATCTTTGGGCGAGTGAAGTGTTTTATGACTATTAACAATCATTTCACATGTTTAAGTGAGAATTGCTTAAGTTTATACCTGAAGCCTGTGATGTAAATCTACAGAATCAGGAACTTCATCTTGTTGCTATTCCATCAGATGCTACACTTTTGTCAAGGTTCTGAAAAAAGAAGAAATTCGAATTACGTGTTTGCTGGTCATTTACCTACTAAAATATTTTTAGAAATTTACAAATATTGTACTGTTCTACAGTGTCTCGTGGCATAGAAAACAGAAGTTTGTTACAAATTAAAATTTACTGGAACTGTAATGACCAAAAACGAACCATGATTTATAATATAGCCAAAATTGGGGAACCTCTTAATAAGTTACTTTAATAGAACAAAGTAAATGAATGCATTGTATGCACACAAATAGACTGTTTCGACAAAGCTTCATTGCGCAGCACAAAGGCACGTTGATCCTTATCAGAATGTATCAATGGCGTTTCCTTATGCTGCATATGCCATCAGACACGCGATGTATGATATACATACCGACGTTAAAAGCAGTTTTGTGTATTTTAGGTTATATTACAGGTACACTGCAAGTAGGGTCTGAAACTATTTAATCAAACTCCTGTAACGATAAATCACCTCACCAACGATTGGCGAATGGTAAATACCTATATCACGGGTTACTTTTCGTAAATGCCCAATATCCACAACATTAAAAAACCGATTAGTACACTAACTAGTACGCCAATAAGAAAAGAATAACGTTAATGCAGCACCCACGTCGCCAGTGTTGCCAACTCTTCGCAAGTTGTATTCGCTAAATTGGTACTAAAAGTATCCATTTTCACATCGAAAGTCGCCAAATACGAAATACGCACCTTAGAAAATCAAGCATTTATTTTTTTCCACAGAATAAAGAAATACGTAAACTACTTATGAATATAAAAATAAAAACTTACCTATTTATTTAAGGAAAATTTAACCTTCTAATTCTTCGAACCAAGTGATTACAATTGACAATGACAAATTGTGCAATGTGCAAACGTTGAAAAGAGTAAAGATAAAGCTTCTTCAATTTTTAATTTCAAATCTCCGGCGTCATGAGCTCAAATATGACCGTCTGGTCACGTACGAAATACAAATAAATGTCAAGTAAACATAATATAATTTCAGGCGTTAATCATATCAGTATAACAAATTTGCAAATAATATTTTGAAATTCTTTCGTATATGAAAATTGTTGAGGATAAATGTATGTGTAGCTTTAGAATTATTGAAATTATTAAATGTTTACATCTTTTTTTAAAATCGCGAATAATACCCTAGAATTTCAAACTAAAATATATCAAAAATGCTAAAAAAGTCGCTAATCGCAAATTCCTATTTTTTTTTTAGCTAAACCGCTTGTTAAATACCCTAGATTTAGCGACTTTTCGCCGTTATTGGCAACACTGCACGTTGCCATATTAATTATTAGGACAATAAATAATATAAATTTTCACGCATGCGCAATTCCTTTTGCAACAGCGGTGCTGAAAAGGGATACTAAAATCGAGTCAACTTAAAGGTCTATTCAGACTGGCGGTAGCAGCACGGCAGCGGTGCGGTAGCGGTTTGGAAGCGGCGCGGATTCTGGGCGGTTTTTAGACTAGTAGGTCATACTGAGCGCGGTAGTTCGACGGTGAGTTTATTTGCAAGAGGCGTTCAGAGGCGTGCAGGTTACAAGTCGATAATAAGTTTAAAAAAAATGTAATGCAAGTAGTTCAGAGAGTTCCGATCAAGAGTGGCCGATTTTTTTGAAAATTGAGTCTGCCATTTCTTTTAATTCTAAACAACTTTTCTTAATACTTTTTTTGTTACCTCTTCTAATAAAGGTAGTTTACTCTTGGAATTTTTTTTAAATTGATTCTAAAAACACCCTGTATATTAATTAATTTGAATGACTTTCTCAAAATCTTGGTTTGAGAACAAGCAGGAACGATTCCTAGAATATTAACATCTAACTCGAAAATGTTTTGTCATTTACATCTTATGTGAACCCAATCCGCGGACACACTGTATATTATAAAGTAAAAACAATTACAAATATTGAACTCAAAACAATCATTTTTATTGGCGAATAAAGAATAACGTAAACACACATAGTATTACATTTTTTAATTTTTGGTTTAGAAATTAACTATTAATAAATCGTTCAATCAAATTTATTTTTATGCGCGTTTCGTTAGCATTGAAAAGCTAACTTCTTGAGACGTTTAAATTAAGTTTTTAAACAGTTACTTATTTGATGAACTAATTAGGAAAATGAGATTAGATTGTACATATAAAAAATGCATATTTTTATTCTTATCATTGTATAAGTTGACTTAATTGGTGAGAATTTAGCACTCACGTTTTTATATTTTAAATTAAATAAATCGTTAACGAAACAGTTTATTTTAAAATTATGCTATTAGTAATAAACTAGCAGTCCAGTGAGACAAATGCCTCATTTAAAAAAACAAAAAAGACCGTCTTTCAAATAGAACGCGCATTAAATAAAAACTGTACCCAGACCTGGAAGGTGTCAAAGTGGTTGCCTAACCGATCGAGGTTTGAAGGCGCAGAGGGCATCGGAACATTCAGGAAGCTGTCAAAGTGGTTGCCTAACCGATCGACGTTTTAAGGCGCAGAGGGTCGCAGCTCCGTTTGGCTGCTGAAACAGTTTTTATTTAATACGCGTTCTATTTGAAAAACGGCCTTTTTTGTGATTTCTCGAAAACCGGAAGTATCACGTGACTGAAATTCGATTCCTGACCTGACATGACCATTCTAAACATATAACTTTCATAACTTTTTTCTCTATCTCTTACGGTTTGGCTGCTGAAACAGCGTCCTGGACAGACAAAACGACGTCCCAGACAGACAAAACTGCGTCCCAGACAGACACGTCTATTAGATAAAGGATGTTTAATGAAATCGCGTTGCTAAGAATTATTTGAACCAATGGGATTTCATATTTGACAATTCGCAGAACAAATTATTTTCCACGCTGTTATATATTTGAAAATAAACTGTTTCGTCAAGGATTTATTTAAAAATAAAAAAAGGAAGTACTCATTCCGCCCCAATTAAATCAATTATACAATCATAGGGATAAAAATATACATTGTTTATCTGTAAAATCTAACCTCATTCTCCTATTTTTAGTTCATCAAATAATTAACTGTTTAAAAACTTAACGTAAACGTCTGAGAAGTTAGTTTTTAAATGCAAACGAAACGCGAGTAAAAATCAATTTGATTGAACAATTTAGCTGCATAGTTAATTTGTAAACCTAAAATGTTTGGTTGCTCTTCCATGTTGTAGCACAATCACATCTGCCTGCAACTACGGACGGTACTGAACTGTATATTTCACTCTAAATTATGGCTGTGTCTTGATCTAACCGCGCGGTTTCTTCATAAAAATCGCTTCCCGATCGATCGAAACCGCTCCGCCGGGCTATCGCCCTATCCTCGCCGGCTTGTCGCTACCTCTCCGCTTCCGCGCAGCTTGTTAGTCTGAATCATATCATTTAAAAACGTGCAGAGCGATTACTGAGCGGTTTCAGGACCGCTCTGCTACAGCGCCGCCACCGCGCCGCTACCGCCAGTCTGAATCTACCTTAATAGCTATTTGTGCAACAAGTGCTAAAAGTGGACGTTTATGCACGAGACATGAAAATTATGAAACGAAGCCGAATGCTGAGTTTCATAACATGTCGAGTGCATAAACACTTTTAGCACGAGTTTGCATACATTTTTTCTACGGCCTTAAATTTACCGTTATTAATCCATAAATGTCGATTTATCAAAGGTTTGCATTTATGACAGTTATAATTTATGTCATAATAAAGAGATGTCCTTGACGCGCAGGTGAATGTTTCTGCAGCTAGTAGCTGTCAAAGTTAGTTATCAAACGTAATTATATTGTAGTGACCTTGATATTATAATTGTAAATGTAATATAACTAATTAATAAATAAAGTTCACCACACAATTATTTTTAGAATCTTGTTGCAATCAAATTTTGACTGATTAATTATTTATTTCTGGGTTCGCCAATTGAGAATGTTATTTACGGTAGTTCGCCCTTTATTTATAATACATCCATCTGATAATGAATAATACGCTAGCTCAATTAAATCATGAAACTCAAATCTCGGGTCTTGGGTTCCTAATTTTAAAAGTTGAACGGTACGCCACTGCAAATATGAACTTGAACTTATATTTGAAACGCACTGCGCAGGTGCTACTAATCTGTCAGATATTCTGGCCCAAATAATTCAAACTACGCTGTCAGTTCGCGTGTGAAATGATTTATCAAAGGAATTTAATGAACAAATTTATCAGGTTAGTTTTTAAATAATTGCGCCTTCAATCGGCGTCACTATACTCATTTGTTTTTCAGGTCGAAAGCCTCGCCTTGATTGTTTAAGGACGCTAATCCTGCATTTGTTTATTCTAACCTCCAAATGGCATCTTAAATTACAATTTCTGCAAATCTGACTGCTCATGGACACGAAATTCAATGGGAATCTGGTTCTGCAGCTCAGGTTCTAGGTATGCTTACTCGTTCCAACCCTCTAGCGCCGATTAAATTGGTTCAAATACACTAACCTCATTTGCAGGTTCGGAGCTGGTCTCGGAAGCCCTCTATGATGCGCTTCGCTGGAATCTTCGCCCCCGGGATGCTCAAACTGCTGTTGCGTGCTGGTACCTCTTGGGCCGAGCTGCTGGAACACCCTTGTAGGCTCCAGGACTCCCCACAAAGCTGTAAACTGGTGCCGCGGGAACTGCGATCGGGACCCGTTCTCGTCGAAGTGGTATCCGAAAAGAAAATAATTTTATGCTTGCGATTTTGCCACCTTCATTTGTGTAGATGCACCACGAACATCTGAATCTGATGGTACACTTTATTTTATTGTAAGAAAATGGTAAATATTAAAATTCTTTAATTAAAGTAGGAGTAAAACTCAATCTGTCATTTACAAAATGTATTCAATTGTTGGCTGATATCGGTCGTTATTAACAAAACACTATCTAATATGTTAAAATAGGAAATGAACTAATGATGCTACTTATAAATTCAAATTGGCCTTATGCTATATTATTTACAATATTATAAATCTTAAATTAATTGTCCTTTAAATTTCTGATTTTTCAAAGTCTTAAAGCGCCACTCACTTCATTTTATTACACTTAACTGCCCATTTTTGTCACTACACTGATTCGTTTTTAAACACCAATATTGTTTCATATCCTGCTGTCTGAATTTAAGCAATTTTCCTGCCACTGTATGATTTTCTTCAAATTTCAAAGTCTTGTTGCTGTATGTAATATTTGATTTGCCTGGCTTTTCTATGCTCTTTGCATTATCCTTCTCTGATCATCCTTTTCCTTACCTTTATCTTAAAATGCTCATGAAATGTCCATTTTCTAATTATTTTACTTTCTACGCTTCATTTTAAGCTGTCATATTTTGAACTTTCTGTGTCAGTTTTATTAAATTTAGGTTCGGGTTCTACTTTGCCCAAACCTTTTATATTGTGCTTAAATTCTATTACTGACTCCAATACATGAAAATTGAGTTTCAATACTTGTCTGCTCATTCAAATACATTCAATGTTATTGGCCATTTTTGCCAGTGTGATTACGATTTGACAAATTATGTGAAATTTCTCAGTTGTATGCATTACCTCAACTCTGTGCTTTTGTGACTTGATTCTTAATTTTCTTGCACTGCCACCAGAGCTGAGTGGAGGGCTAAATACCATTGCAATATACAGGGTGTTAATTAAGTACGTAGACAAACTTTAAGAGGCGATTCCTTGATCAATTCTAAGATAAAAAGTTCATACAAACATGGGGCCTAAACGGCTTCCTTTTCAAGATACAGGGTGTTGAAATTTAAACAAAAATTACTTTTTTTTCAAAAATCTGGAAAACGCCTAGAGGTATTGTAATGAAACTTGGTGTATATTAGTATTTCATATAAAGTGGCATTGTTTGGTCAAAATAAATGTAATTTATTTCCACCAGTGGCGTGCATCGGGGCCACCGCAGCTACCTTATTTCAAAAAAATCTGGTACGCCACTGTTTTTTAGTCAATACGACAAGTTTTTTAGCTTTATCCATTGAAACTATACAAAAGATGTATCTTTTATTTTTTTGATACAATAAACATTTTGCGAGAAAAATGGAAAAATCTGTAACAGCAATTTCGTACATTGGACGTTAATGGGACCTAAACGGCTTCGTTTTCAAAATACAGTTTAAGGAAGCTTTAAAAAAATGTTATTTAATAAAACACAATCTTACAATAGCTACAAAACTTTTTTCTACAAAACAGTGGCGTATCAGATTTTTCTAAAATAATGTAACTGAGATCGCCCCGATGCACGCCACCGGTGGAAATAAATTAAATTTATTTTGACTGAACAATGCTACTTTATGAAATACTAACCTACACCAAGTTTCATTAGAATACCTCTACCCGTTTTCCAAATTTTTGAAAAAAACTGTTTTTGTTTAAACTTCAACACCCTGTATCTCGAAAACGAAGCCGTTTAGGTTTAGGTCCCATGTTTGTATGAACTTTTTATCTTAGAATTGATCAAGGAATCACCCGTTAAAGTTTGTCTACGTACTTAATTAACACCCTGTATATACACATTTTACTTTATTCTTTACATATAGGTAATGCTTTAATTATTTAAAAACACTTTACCTCTAACGAAAGAAGTAACTAGAATAACTCTATAACATCACTTCCAGTTCAAAATTCTAAATTCCACACCAGCGTAAACAGCAGATTTTACTTTTAACACGCTGGTTTATAAAACGTCACTTTTAGTGAAAAATGCTAGCGCTAAAAGGCCTACTTTTAGTAGTGGTGGTAGAAAAACGAAATTTAATAACAAATAAGAAATTGTTCTATATAATTTCAATATAAACAAAACGACTAACCCAATTACTAACTATAAACAACTAGTATACTAAATTTTAAATAAGAATGTAGTTGGTGGCGCTCTAAACTCAAACTCAGTTTTACACTAGAAAAATATAAGTGCAATACACCCTTTATCGAAACTGCGATGGTGTACTTTTAGTGAGAGTCCATTATTTATCGGTTTTCCTTTTATATTTTAAGGAAGATTCATATTAAATGTCAAATTGACAATTTGGAAAATATTATATTACATTACAAGGCATGAAAGAGATACTTTGCAGATGAGGAGGCTTGTTGAAGAATACAAGGACGCGAAGCGTCCGAGTACTTCTTCAAAGCCTCCGAGTCAAGCATAGACACTTTCATGCTGTGTAATGTATTACATTTTAGCTCGCGCAGGTTTCGATAGCACGGATCTACACCGCTCCACGGTTCCAGCCGTCGTCAAGAGGATGCTTACAGTGACAGCGTCTCAATAAAAATCAACACTGTCAGAGATGTTTAATATTGTATGTGCCTATATAGGCTTTACCACCGAACCTTATGCAAATAAAGAGTCCCGGAGGAAGCTGGAAAATTTTTTAGTTTTTCTGACATATTTAAAAATAAAATCCTATTGCATCAAGGTGCATGGTGAAGGTGACCGGTCACTTAGGTAACGCAAAGTAAAAATGCCTAGTCTTGCAAAGTGACACTTTCAAGCAGTGTTGCCAACTTGGTGGAATTTCCACTAAATCTGGCGGATTGCGAGCACCATCTAGTGGCGAAATTTGGTAGTTAGTGGTATAGTGGAAAATCTGGTAGAATGAGGTTTTTAATTTCAAGTATAAATATATGCATGATAAATTTAAAAAATGGGTATATTTTGACTATAAGTAGATTTATTTCAAAAGTTTTATAACAATTAAAAATATTATCAATATACCCTCTATTATCGAGCGGCAGAACGATATCTGTCTGCTATATTATGTTAGGATGATTGCCGGTAGGCGCTTAGATTCGAGCTGAACTTGTTTCAAATTGTTTTCTGGGAAAGCCCTAACATTTTTCGTAGCCCAAGGTTATAAAAGAAGGACCACCACTCTTTGACGTTAGATATCGATTTTGATATTTTTATTTAAATACATATTTTTGCTTGCAAGCACAAAAGGCGCGCTCGAACTTTGTATCACGAATCCGGGGCAAGTTGAGCATTGTACCGCCAGATGCAAGCGTATAAAGCATCAGCCTCTACACTGCAAGGTAAAATGAGGTTATTGCTAAAACAATACATCCTTTTGTTATTGTTCATTATTAATTTCTGTATTTTTTACATTGTTTTTCATTTTATTCAAATTCTATCGATGTTTATGATACATTTACTATTTTGTACAATAAAACAATATTTAAAAAATATGTAGTTTATTTTACTTTACTTAGAAAAAAGTTAGTGGAATTCTGGTGGACGTTGTTCTCTCATTTAGTGGAATGCAATTTCCCAGTGTTGGCAACATTGCTTTCAAGATCAAACTGAGGCTTGACATGGCCCGCTTTCTTGACGATTTCAGGAAAAATATTTGATTTTCAGATGGTTGTAATGATTACTTTGTTTCGACCAATCACGGCCATAGTTATGATTGCTCCTTAATAAGCCTATGTCACACCATCAGTTAGTTTGAAAAATTAAACTGATCAGTCTGTTTTAATGACGTTACTGTTGTAGTTTAGTCAAACTTCTCTAATTTTAGAGGCGTCTCTATTTTCCATCAGTCTGTTTGATGCGAATTCTTTTCTGATTGGCCAAAACTTAAATTCAACAAAAAGGCGGGAATTATAAGGAAACTTAAACTTTGTAGATAAAATATAACCTGGGGTATTCCATACTCGCGTTTCGGTTTGCTTTAAGCTGTTTGTTCAACGTAGTAACAGCGTACATAAATCAAAATCAAGTAGAGACACTCACTGTCGGTTCCTTTGATGTCAAAATACCGATTTGGATGACCTTGAACGGCTCCTAGAGGCTACTTTCCGATAGTACGAACAGATGGCGCCACTACTTTGCCACATATGATTGGAAGCATGGCCAGTAACTGGCTCTGATTGGTACAATTTTGTGCTGTCATCTGATAGTCAAGCTTAGAAATATCCCCTAAGGCACTGCTATAGGCACTCTAGACAGCTTTCAACATTTGGAATGAGTGTCTCTACTTGTTTGATGAATGTACGCTGGTAGTAACCTCATGTTCGTATATTTCATTAACAATAGTGATTAATTTCTCAACATGGTTAGTACCCCGGGCCAAGGCCATCACTTCGTTTTAATAACCAATGTTTTGACCATAATTTCCTTCTACTTCGCTTTCTTTGCATTCTTGGGTTAATACAGCTAACCCTGCTAGTGATAACAATGCTACTGCTTTTTACATCCTTTTACAATAAAGAAAGTATTGGTTTCACCCCAAAAATTCGAAATTGAGTTTTCAACAGATCTTCACGTTTTAGAGTACCTTGAACCCAGAAAACATGTTTTTGTTTATTGGTCTGTCTGTGTGTCTGTCTGTCCGTCTGTAAACAGAATATCTCAAAAACGAAAACCGGTATGGCGACGAAACTTCATATATAAGTTTTGTGTACTATGTAGATGAGACAGCAAGCTTTTGAAGAATCGCACAACTCTTGTGATTTATTAGTTTTTTTCGATTTTTTCAAAAACGGCTATAACGATTAATTTGAAACTTTACACTTTTACTACATTTTTAATGTGTATTGATGTGAGATAGGTGATTTTCAAGATGTATACATATAAAATGGGTTTATTTTGTTATTTTCCAATTTTTTTATTAACTCCTAAATAGAACGCCCAGTATGTTATTACATTTTTGAATTCAGCCTAAAATTTTAGAGAAAATTTGTCTCTTGAACTAAAGCTCTATTTTGTACGGTTTCTGTCTAATTTGTAATTTTTGATTTTTTATTTCAAAAGCTTAAAAATAAAAGCAAGTGAGCGATGTAGTCAATGAAGTGTCATATATTGGTAATTTGTACAACTAGTTTTGAAAGTCATACCTGAAGGGACTTTCAAAACGTGTTGTACACGTAGTTTTTTACTTCCTTTTACGATAAAGGAAGTAGGTATTGGATTCACCCCAAAAATTCGAAATTGAGTTTTCAACAGATCTTCAGTCCCCTGAATCCAAAAAACATGTTGTTGTTCATTGGTCTGTATGTCTGTGTGTCTGTATGTGAACAGAATATCTCAAAAATGAAGAGGTGTGACGTTGACTCTTCATATATAAGTTTTGTGTACTATGTAGATGAGACAGCAAGCTTTTGAAGAAAATCGCACAACCGGAAGTAGGTGTTTACTCTTGTGATTTTTCAGTTTTTTAAAATTTTTTCAAAAACGGCTCCAACGCTTTTTTTTAACTTTACATTTTTAATGCATATTGATGTGAGATAGGCGATTTCCAGTTAAATACTTCTAAAATGGGTTTCTTTTGCTTTTTTCTATTTTTTTTTATTAACTCCTATTTTAAATAGAACACCCGGTATATTATTACATTTTTTAATTCAGCTTAAAATTTTAGAGAAAATTTGTCTTCAACTAACGCTCTATTTTGTACCGTTTTTGTAGAATTTGCAATTTTTGAAAATCTTTGATAAATGCTGAAAAATTAAAAATAAAAGTTTTGACTAATTTTTGGATCATTGTAAAAGGAAGTTGTGTGAGTGTATCACACCAGATTTTTTACATAGTGATCTCTTGTAACTCGAAATGAACATTTCATGAACTGTTCTTCGCAAGACTCCCAAATCAAAATCGTCGAGAACGATTTTCTTAGAGCCTTCCTTGAGTTTATTCTTCTTCGTGTTAAAGAAGTAGTGCCTAGAAGAAGGACTAAAGTATTATCTGCATTATGGTTTTTAATGACAATGTTGAGAAATAATATTGTAATTTTTAAGTATTACCTGCTATAACATCATCATCATCATCATCATCATCAGAGAACAGCATTATGTTGTCCACTCCAATTTTGGACATATGCTTCCTCAAGATTCTTCCACTTTGTTCGATCTTGTGCTGTTAGTGTCCATTGTAGTCCTGCTCCTATTGCGACATCGTCCTTCCAACGTGCTCTCGGTCCTCCTCTATCACGTTTGCCTGTTCGAGGTCTCCAAATGGTCGTTGTAACATACTCCTTAGAAACTCTCTTTATAAGAGAGGTTGATTTTCTAGTTGCTGCGGCTGCTATTTCTGTAGATTGCTCTACGAGAAATATCAACGTTCCAGAAGTCTTCTGTTCTTCAAAAAAGTTTATGACATTTGCAATAATACTCCTTATTTCTGAATGCACAAGCTGTCTTGCTTTATAGCTCATTGTAATCCTATGTAAAAAGGAATTTAGTATTACATAAATATATAACTGCAATTTAAGGTAGCATTTTAGAAAGCATTTAATATTTACGATTTGATGTTATATAACCAAGTCGCCCAAAATTAAACGACGAAAAGGTAAACAATAACAGAACTAACGAAGAAAATCAATACTAACAAAAATTAACAAAGAAACTAATGACAACAGCACTAAAATAAACTGAAAATTAGACACCTCTATCTGACGCAATAGCAGCAATCGCAGTGACGTTTATGTTTTTTGTTTAAATGTACCTCTCCGCAAAGCTTGCTTTTTATTGGTTCTCTAGTTGCCCTTACTGGATTTTTAGATTTAGTCAAGGGCGTAGCCAAGGTTCCATTTAGGGGTGGGCAAATACTTATACTTCTATTAAGAGTAGGCATGTATCAATACTTTTTTGAGAATGCATTGATTCAAGGGTATAGTGAAAGAACAAAAATTTTTTTTACTGTATCCTTGTGATTTTCGCATATTATTTAGTTAGGCACAGACAAGAAATGTATTTTTTTTGTTTAAATTTAATATGTGGAATAAACGATTTATTATTATTATTATACACACAATTATTATTGTTATTACTATTTTATTTTATTTTACACAAATGGAAAAAATATTACTTAAAGTAACAGTATTTTTCGCCAATCTGATGCAAATCTTCTGAAGATTTCATCTTCTAGCTCCTTCTTTTTTTCTAGCACCATTTTTTTTGTGCACACTCAGCATGCACAGTCCAGTAAGATGGTCTTCCGTCATTGTTGACCGCATCCAGGTTTCTACTTTACGTAGTGTACTGAAAGACCGTTCAATGGTGCTTGTTGTACACGGTTGTGCCAATGAAATGCGTAAAGCATGTTTTAAAGCAGGAAAGAAGGTCTCAGTTTCTTTCACCACGTCTATTAGTTATAACTCTTTTAGTTATTCTTTTCTGAGGTTTTCTTCCTTCCAGAGATTGTAGCATAATTCCGATTCATTGTTAACATTACTTAAATTATAAAAATCTAAAGAGCTTTGTGTCCTTTTTAAAAATTCTTCAAGTGTCATATCTAACATAGTAGAAGGATGTAGTGCTAATAGTGAAAAAGCTGGCAAGTTATCGTCGGAAAACCGCTGTTCCAAAGAAGTTATTAAAGAATCCAAGTATGGGATTAGCAGCGACGTTTTCCAAAATTCAGCAGGAGTTGCCACTGGAGGATTTGACCGGTGTTGTTGACGTCCTGCCATTCTTGGTATTCGCAAGTCCACCTCAATGTTTTCAGCAATTGAGTTAGCGCTAGATAAAATTTCTTGGATGATGGCGTTTGCAGCTCCTCTATGGTTTTTTACTATAGCTAGTATTCTTTCTATATGATTTTTGCACTGTAACATGTCAATGCATTTTGATTGTAAAGCATTTGAATCAGGTTCTAGCAATGCCGAGTATTTTGTTATAATAACAAGACAGAGAATAAACTGGAACTTAGTTGCAGCACCTTTTCTAGTGGCAGCGTTACCTTCCACTGAAAGATTTTCTAATCCTTCCACGATTTTGACAAAATTGTCCTAGAATATGGAAATACTTTTGTATTTGTGAGACCAACGTGTCTCACACAAAAGATGAACGTTTGGAGAAAACTTTCTTCGTAGCACTGATTCACGGAAAAAACTGATTATATCTTTTAATGTAGAAACGGTATTCCGTATTTTTGGCTCACGATTCAAATCATTCATCACCAAATTTAATTTGTGACTCGAACAGTGAAAATACAGAGCTTTTTTATATTTTTCTCTCAAAAATTTTTGAATGCCACCATCCTTTCCTGCCATAGTTGAACAACCATCGTAGCCCTGTCCAACGCACTTCTGCATCTAAGCCTTCGTTTTGTAGAAAACTGTCTATTGTGGTTGCTATAGTTTTGGCGTCCATAGAAGTTAACTCCACAAACCCGACAAAATCTTCGCGAATTCTCATTTTTTCTTCGTCGAAAAATCGAATACCAATTGACAGCTGCCCTTTTCCTGATATATCACTGCTTTCATCTGCCAATACGTTGTAAGCATTAGCCTTTTTTACGTTATTAATAATATCGTCTTTAATAACCGCTCCACACACAGCAATAACTTCGTTTTGAATTTTTTGAGACATATAGGTTGCATTTTTTGCCTTGTTCGATGTTGTCTCAATTTTTTGTCACCAGCCTCAATTTTTAGTTGAATTAGATCTTCAAATACACCTTGATGTTGATCTTTACCCCTCAATGGCAAGTCATGCGTCCCACAAAACATTATAGCAGAAATGATTGATGCTACAATTTTTATATTTTCTTCCAGTACTATTTTGTGTACAGACACCATCTGAACATCAACAGGAACATTCTCCACAAATGCTTTTGCTGCAGCGGTTGCTGCCTTTCAATCGTTGTGAATATGCAAGCCAAGGATGTTTAAATTTTCTTTTTAAATCGAAGGCGTCTTCAGCAAAATTGTAACTTTCTGGTGGTGTTCCACAACGACAACAACGTTTCAGAATTTCCATTTTTTGCGCTGTTTTCATGGAAAAATATTGTCCAATCCAATTGCCCAAATCGTTACCAGCAGTCTGTATTCGCCAGCTCAGTATTATCACATGATAACGCGGATGAAGTCCCGCTTGAGGGGCATCCTGCTAATCAAAAGTAGAGGTAGTCTTGGTAAGTGCTGGTGCAATGTTTTTGTTATTTTCTTCCTCCTTTTTCACTTTTAGCGCTATAATTTTTGACCGTTCCCTTTTCTGGGCCACTAAAAACAATTACCAACTACTACGACATTTATAATAATACACATTTTTGAAATTAAATAACGTAATAATATAACTTTAATTTAATTACTTAATATACACAAAAATTAAATACTAAAAAGAAAAACAACACCAGAAACCTACCTGCAAAAAATTTCCTAATGTCCATTTTTAATTTCAAAAATAAATTAAAATTTACAATTGATTTTAGTTAAATATTGGCTACCAATAATACAATCACTTTATTCACTCTTGTTTCCGTTCGTTTTGCACTACGTTTCGAATCTAACTGGAGCATTGTTTTAATATTATCATTAAAGCGTGCTGTGTAGATAAATAAACTTCTGAAAATTCTCGGAACGAAGCACTACCTGCACACTCAAATATATATTATTGAAAATGCGTCAAATGCGTTCGTTCCTCATTTGGCCTGCATTTTCGTTTACATCGAGATTATTCCAAAAACGCCTGATCGTGGGCAAATGCAAGTAAACCACCTACTACAGGCACATTTAAGCGTTTGCGGCATTCACATCGTATTATTCACATGAACTTTACAAAGCAACTGCTTTTTGCTTTTAATAAATTTTTAGGGGTGAGCAAATGCCCACCCCTGCCCATCCCTGGCTACGCCCTTGGATTTAGTTCACATATTTTCCGGGGTTTTTGTGTGCTTGGTGGTACTGTATATCAACCTTGCCTGAGGACCGGCACCACGTTTTTTTTTCTTCGACCCATCGAGGAGCAGACGCTAATGGTTCAATTGCATCAAAGTTTTTTGCCAATGTCACATATTTAGTATTGTTCCACTTTGCGGGGAATACATTCTTACTCATTATTGCCACTTTACAATCAAATCTGAAAACAAAATTTGCATATAAAATGATGGGCAAGATAGTGCAAATAGTCACTGTAACGCCCAGCTGGCCAGCAGCATATTTATAGGACAGCAAGATTTACACATTCGTAGACAAAAATTTAATAAAAAATAAACTAAATTTATATTTGTCATAAAAAACTTGATCTTACAGCATGATAAAAAAAACAAAAAATATTTAGTTAAGTGGTGTGGTTTACACGCAACCACTAAAACAAACTTAAGGTGCGACGAATAAAAAATTACACAATATAGTCACATCGACAGGCAGGATACAACAACTGATTCTTGAAAACTAAGTAGGGCATCTATTTTTAGCCGGTACATACCTGGAACCAATGAATTACCCCGAAGTGGGTGGGAAAAATTCCTGCACACACTGTCCTCTAAATAGTACGCTGGGCGTTAATGGGTTAATAAAATCACAAAGTGTCTACAGTAGTGATGGGACTATTCGAATGAAAATTACTACAGTACTCGATTCTTGCAGGATCTCGAATGCATTCGATTCTTTTGAGTGTATTCGAATGCTTCGAAGCGAATACTTAATCGGTGTTTGTAAATCTCGCCGGGCGTGATCTCGATTCCGATCCGAATGCTGAATTCGGCGTGATCTCGATTCTTATCCGAATGCTAAATTCGAATGCATCGTCGCTTGGCGACGGTTGGTACTCGGATTCGCACTCGAATCGTTTCAGTTTTAGCTAGCACATCTCTGCGTATCATAGGAGTTTAAAGAATGCCCGCCGCGGCAAACTCGCTCCGAAAGCAACTATATGAATGCACAGAGAACTGCCCGTTGCCATTCCGAAAGTTTCGACTTTAGATAGACATTACATATAGATATTTTTATTTCCATAGAAGGCAGCAGGAATGGAATCAACTCTCAAACGACAGATTTTTTTGATCCAGGTCTCACGTGAATAGTTGGTGCTGAAATGTTTCTAGTTAAATATAGACTACAGAATTAAATCTTCTATTATAAGAACCGATGGCGCCGGCCGCCGGCCGACCGACTGTAAGCACTGGCGCGCGCACATGCCGATCGTAAGCACAAGTGGCGAGACCGTCAACAGCAAGCATTTGTATTGTTAACGCTGGCAGGGCAGGACGTAGGCTGGCTACCAGCTTAAGCAAGCATTGTTATTGTTAACCGTTTCTTTACGCTGGCAGAGCCAGACGTAGGCTGGCCACGCCTGTTCTAGTATAAAATTAAAATATTACCACACAGACTGAAGATTGCACACTCAAACGATATAGCACCACCAAAATCATAAAAGGAACTAAATCTACTAAAAATTTAAACAGATACATCGAAGGGAAAGAGAAACAAACGCTGGGGTTGTCTTAATAACTTATTTTAAAGAAATACATATAGGCCCGTAACAACAATAAAAACAACTATTTTATAAACAGTCCTTTTCTCATATTCATTTTCGGTACTATAAATTTAACATTTAAGTATTTCAAAACAAATATACGTTATTAATAGGGTAAGCTGAACCGCCTAGAATCAAAATAATTTTTTATTTTTGCTTTGTGCACGTGCAACGTCTCGTTATCTCTGGTGTTACGTGTCACCCAGCCAAGGTCACACGTCACCACTCCCCCAGTACCAGAGTGAGCACACAACTCGAATCTGAATTCGAATGCGATGTATTGGATTCTGAAAAGTATTCGATTCTGCCCATCACTAGTCTACAGACATCTCTTCAGCAAAAATTTTAATGCACAATCATTCAAATTGAACAAAAATTATTTAAAAGCCCCAACATGGATTTAGCTGAATCTGTTAATTTAAGTACAGAGGCAAAGCATATTTTCTTTAGATGCAAAATGTATTTTAAAATTCCAATGTTAGATATAGATATTAAAGAAAAATCCAAAGTTAGGAAGAGAAAAATGACAAAAATTGTAAAATAAGTTTTAAAAAACTTGGTTTTCTTGTGTACATTTTGTAAATAATTTGTAAATAAATAATATGTACTTACTAAATTAAACAAAATTGTTTATTACTACAAAAAATATGTAAATAAATAATATTAAATTTATTTAAACAAAATTGTTTATCACTACAAATTTTTTGAACACCTACTCATAAAAATAAACTTTAAATTTTTAATGTAAATTGATGTGAGATAGGTGAGTTTTCAGTTGAATACCGCTAAAATGGGTTTCGCTTTTTATTAACTTCTATTTTAAATAGAACACCCGGTATATTATTAAATTTTTGAATTCAGTTGAAAATTTTAGAGAAAATTTGTTTTTTCAACAAAAGCTCTAGTTTGTACGGTTTCTGTAATTTTTCAAAAATGCTTAAAAATTAAAAATCTAATTTTTGGCTAATTATAAGATCACTGTAAAATGAAATTGTGCGTGTATCACACCAGATTTTTCTACCTACCGTTCCACACGGCGTCTAGCGTTAGTTTTTCTATACGCATTCCCATCCTTTCTTGTATTTCTAGAATGTTCCATTTGCACGATTAACAGACAGATTTGTTTTCAAAATCAAAATTTACAATCCCTACAAGACGCATCATAACAAAATAAGTTAGGGTTGCTCTTGCTACATCTATAGATGCAGACCGCTAGGACCGGTTGGCACGGATTCTCGCAAAACTTTAAAACTGCGTGGAGTAGCTCCACCTACTCATGGTCGGAAAGGAAACTCCCACGATCGTCAAAATGTGTATAGTTTTTACAGGTTTTTGTCCGTATTTTTCGTTGGATCAAAAAATACAAAAATACGTATAAAATCATTTTACAATTTATATTCAGTACTGAGCCAATTAAAAAAAAAAACAAATAGTTTTTTAGAAAAATCTATAAGAAAATTTGGAAAACAGCCATAAGTTCTCGAAGTAATATTGTGTTAGGGATATTAGAAAAAAAATTGAAGTCAATCAAATTAAAATTAAAGACAACGCATTGTAAAAACGATTTAAGCTATGTGGATGACTAGCCTTAGTAGCAAACAACATAGAACCTATGACTTACAAGAAATTAAAGATCCAATCAAAAAGATCCTCGGTCATGATTTGATACCGAATGTTGTCATAAAAAATTTCACGAGTAAGATCATGTTAGCGTCCAGACGAATTCTAGCCTCCAGACTAATTCTCAGCCCTTCGTTGGTGTCGATTTCATCACCAATGGGTCACCGGCGACATTAATTACGTCATAAACTGTCTGCAGCCGACTGCCCTTATGAAAGCAATATTCTATTATAAATTCGAATGCGTTGTGTGAGCGGGCAGATTCGACTCGTAGGCCGGCCCAAGTGCCGGTGCAGAGAGCATTGTGTGACTTAAATACGGTGTAATTCACTTATTAATAAAGCTGGTGAGATACTTTGTTTTAATTGACGCTTTTATTATTCGGTTACGTTAATATCAGAAGTGGGATAGGCTCGCGTTTCACGTGAAAGTGAATTCGAATCGCGATGGAATTAAGTGATTCGTTAACAGACGTTTTTCTTCGTTTGTGCGAAGCCGTCTCCGCGAATTGACGCTGTGTCGATGTCGCGTTGCCGCAATTCGACCCCGAAGATGCCGACTCTGGCGCTACTTCGTGGTGCGAGGAAATTGAACAGCTAGCCGAGAAATTCCGCTGGTCTTCCCGGGAACAGGTGGCTCGAGTCGGAAAAGTTTTAAAAGGAGGCGCTAGAAGCTGGTTTGATGGTTGGAATCAGGAACTAAGAGATTGGTAAACGTTTAAGCGCGACATATGCAGCTATTTTCCTGCCAAAACGTAATCTGGCTGAAAAATTACAGAAGGCCATACTGTATTCAAGCGAGGAAGCCGACAGTTATTGTGAGTATGCAAGATCGAAAATAATTATGTTAAGAAATACCCGCGTTGCTTTTACAGTCAAAGAATTAATTGAACTTGTAGCCGGAAAAATTCAAGATCCCTCCGTGAAATCAGGGGTTCTAAATAGTGGTGTCAGTACAATTGATAGTTTATTGATGTTGCTATCTGGTTATGCTAAACTAAAGCGCAAACGTGTGACTTCGCCCGACAACTCTGCGCTCCGGCGGCCGGCAAAAAACTCATTAACAGCTAAGAAAGCGTATTATCAATTCGGGAAAACGGATCACTTACAATACCAGTGCCCTGTTCGCGAGGGCACCACTAGCGCTGATCGTACAGTAGTAAAGCGACGCGAATTACCTTCCCTTATGCCATTAAAAGGGTGTTCTTTTTGCGGTAAATACGGACACGGCGTTACGTCCTGTTGGTCCCAAGGAAGGGCTACAAAAGGTACAGGCTCAATGTAAATTTCACAACTCCTCTTACGCTTGTGTTAATTAAGAACACACCTGTGTATTGCTTGGTAGATACCGACGCGGATTGTTCCCTGATAACCGAAAGAATAGCTAAACAGGTTGGAGCTCATTTGGATCCGTGTCATATCGAATTACAGGGATTAGGGTCGGGTAGTACTTTTACCTTGGCGTACACAATTTTGATTGTTTCTTGTGAGGATGTTACGTTAGAACTCGATTTCTATATCGTACCGAAAGACGCTATATCTTACGACGCAATCATATGTGGAAATGCCGTCCACTGGCGAAGTACGAGTAATTGCTGATGCTTCTGGTATTCGTTTGACACGTACGAAAGATAAACAGCCCTCTATTTGTTTGGTTTCTAACTCATCTGAGTTTGACATAGGGTGTACTCTTCGGCGTGGCGAGCGTCAGCGCCTATTGGATCTACTTGACGCACATTTGGAAATGTTCACAAATACCAATAAAGTTCGTAGCGTAACCTGCGGCGAAAGGGCTATAAAGTTAAATTCTGACCGATTTGTTTCGTACCACCCATATCGTTTGGCTCTAGTAGAACGACAGCAAGTGCAAGAAATTATCAGTGAGCTATTCCAAAAGAACATTATTCAAGAAAGCACCTCTCCGTTTGCTAGCCCCGTGTTGCTTGTTAAGAAAAAAGATGGTACAAATAATTTATGTGTTGATTTTCGTGCTCTGAATAAGATAACTGTAAAAGATAGGTATCCTTTACCTTTGATCGACGATCAGTTAGACCGTTTGGGGCAGGGAAGATATTTTACCACTCTTGATATGGCATCTAGGTTTCACCAAATACCCATTTCTCCCGAGTCAGTTCATAAAACGGAATATGTGACTCCAGATGGTTACTATGAGTATCTGCGTGTACCATTTGGCTTAGCAAATGCTCAGCAGTCTTTCAAAGAGCTATAAACCAGGCTTTAGACAACTTGCGTAATTCTCACGCTTTAGTGTACCTTGATATCTTGATACCATCGAAGACTATTGAGGAGGGGCTCGATTCTTCGTCTAAAGTTCTTAATGCTTTGAATACTCACGGATTTTCACTAAACGTCAAAAAGTGTAAATTCTTCCACACGTCAATTGAATATTTGGGTCGCTCGAGTTCTGCCGAGGGTATTCGGCCTGGCGCCAATAAAGTTCAAGCACTTTTGGCTTCCCCTAAGCCCTGTAGTGTAGAGCAAGTGCGCCAATTCATGGGACTGGTAAGCTATTTTCGAAAATTTATTCCCGAATTCTCTTCTCCTACTGCTTGTAGCTCCCGTTTAACCAAGAATGGCGAACCCTGGTGCTGGGGTCAAGAGCAAGATGGCGCGACAGTATATTCTCAAGCAATTGTCTTCTGACCCGCTACTCTCAGTCTTCGATCCCTCATTACCGACAGAGCTACACACAGATGCTAGCTCTATTGGTCATCGGGCTATCTTATTCCAGAAGCGTTCTGATTTGAAACAAGTGGTTGCATATTTTAGTCGTCGAACTACTCCTGAGGAATCTCGTTACCATACGTACTAGCTGGAGACACTAGCCATTTGTTAGGCATTCAGGTTACTATCATTACTGGCTGCAATTCCATCAAAGCCACCGCGAATAAAAAACATCTTGTGCCTCGTATTGCCCGCTGGTGGACTTACAAGATTTTTCTTTTACCTTGGAATATCGAAAAGGCAAAAGGCTGCGACATTCTGATTATCTGAGTAGGAATCCTATAGAGGTCCATGTGGTTGATAGTCCGAATTGGATCGAGGTCGTTCAAGACCCTGAATCTTAAAAACTCATAAAAGAGGTGAATGATGGCACTACCGCGGCACACGATTTTTCCGTGAAACATGCATCCTTTATAGAAACACTGGAAAGAATTCATTGTGTGTTCATATACCTAAGGGAAGTCGACTTAATATTTTAAAATTATGCCATGATGACAACTGCCACATCGGTTATGACAAAACCTTTGCTGCCGTCGCAGCTGAATTCTGGTTTCCACGGCTAGCTGCTTTTGTGTGAAAATACCTTAAACATTGCCTTGTTTGTGTAAGTAGCAAGCCCTTATCCGGAAAAAAGAATGGTTACTTCCACCCTATTGATAAAACCCCAGTGCCCTTTCATACCATACATTGCGATATTGCTGGACCATTTCCTCCTGGTTCAGATGCTTTCCGTTACGTGTTCTTAATTATTGATGCGTTTACAAAATTCTTACACCTAATTCCAATTAAAATGTTGACGGCCAATGAAACGCTTTCGAGTTTATCGTACACATCTGTGCACATTTGGAACACTTAGTTTGGTAATCACAGACCGAGCCTTCAATTTTCCTAGCGCGTCTTTATCAAACCTATTTAAGAATTGCATATTGAACACCACATGGTCGCTACTGGTGCGCCGCGCCCGAATGGTTAAATTGAGCGATACGTGCGTACCATGGTTGACTTGCTAACTATAGAAAGTAAGAAGTCAAAATGGACGAGCGCATTACAAAAAGTTCAATTAACATTAAACACCACTGTCCAGAAAACCACTGGATTTCCCCCTCTGTATTTGCCGACTGGCTTGGCTACGGCTAATAGCAATTTAAAACAAGTTTTATCTCATTTGCCTGATGTCACTTACGATTCTGATTTGTTCAACACCTACATGGAGTAGGGATGGCAAGATATTTATAAAATTTAATAATTCATTTAGAACAATTACGTGCGAAGATGATTTAAGTAGCAATGTAGGAACCGCTGCAGCACAGAAATGAGGTCACCTTGTGAAATCCGCTTGGTAATTTTTATTTATCTTCATGCGCATTACAGGTGTTCAATATATGTATTATCTGCATAGTGCAGGCTTAGTTCCTGTTAATTTTTTTTGTTATTGTTTTGTATTGTTTTAAATGCTAGTTAGTAATATCTCGAAGTATGCACATGAACTATTAATAACCCACATTAATATATGTTCTTTAACTGCTAAATTAACTGAACTAAACGAATTTGTTCGGTCCAACAAGCCAGATTTGCTTTGCATTTCTGAAAGCTGGTTAAAAGCTACTGTGCCAACACATACAGTGGACATAGCTAATTACCTATAGATTTTTTTAGACAGGACAGACTAGACAGGCATGGAGGGGGCGTTGGAATATATGTAAAAAATAATCTGCAATGTCGAGTAATACATGTGGATGACTCTATTGAGCAATTGTGGGTCAAAATAATGTTTGAATCAAACATTTGTTATAGGTGTCGTCTATAACCCACATAGACAACTATTTTCAGATTTTTAAAGTAATCTACACAACTCTTTATTAGAAGTTAGCTATTACACCGAAAACATCGTTGTGGCAGGGGATTTCAACATTGACATTAGAAAAATGGAACCCGCAACATTAGAGTTAATGTCGTTATGTGAAAATTTTGAGTTAACACAGAACATTCATGAACCAACAAGATTCGATTCAATTATTGATTTATTTCTATCTTCTCACAGCGTTAATATTATAAAATCTGGGGTATATGTGGGTGTTAATCTATCCGATCATGATATGACGTACCGCACCCTGAAGGCAATTAACCATAAACCTGCTCCATTTATAAAATCATATCGTTGTTTCAAAAATTTTGACTTTAACGCCTTTAACAATGATCTACTATCTATGAGTTGGGATGATATATACATATACCCAGATGCAGATTCCAAAGTTAAATTTCTAACTGAAAAAATACTAGAACTTTTCGACATACATGCACCTTTTTGACAAGCCAGAATATCTAAACCGCCTGCCCCATGGCTAAACAATATATAATATTAAGTCTACTATGAAAATGCGAGATCACGCCTATAAAATTTATAAGCGTAATAAAACCATCGCCAATCGTCAGCACTACAACCAACTTAAAAATCAAGTAACCAGAGCGTGTCTTAGAGCTAAAAAAGAACATTTTAACGAACTTTCTCAAACACATCAAACTAATCTAATATGAAAAACTTTAAAAAACGATATTCTATACAATAATAAATCGTCGGACTTACCTGCGAATATCTCTGATGTAAACAACATAAATGACTTTTTTATAAATTCTGTTCCTAAAATACAACAAAACAACTGTAATTTACACGATTTTTATAAAAATATTATAAAAACAAATCAGGTATTGGACTTCCATCTTGTATCGGAAGATGAAGTACTTCAGTGCATTAGCAGTATAAAGACTAGTGCTGCTGGTCATGATGGAATATCAATACGTATGGTGCAACTGTGCTTGCCTCGACTTGTCCCAATTGTGGCTCATGTAATCAACTTTTGTAAGGTATAGCAAATTCAGTGTACCCCTCTAGTTGGAAAAAAGCTTATATCGTTCCGCTAAGTAAAGTAAATAATCCAGAAGAATTCAAAGATTTACATCCCATATCCTAACATTTTAGAAAATTTGATTAACATTCAACTAAGATCCTTTTTAGAAGTAAACCACTTGTTGCCCGAAACACAATCTGGGTTCAGGCGGGTACACAGTTGTACAAGTGCACTGCTTAAAGTTACTGACGATTTACTTAGTGCATATGATAACAAAATGGCCTCAGTTGTTGTACTATTGGATTTTTCAAAAGCCTTTGATACTGTAAATCATGGGCTATTGCTATCTATACTACAGTACTGCGGACTCTAAAGAAGCTACAGATTTCTTCAAAAACTTCCTAGTAAATCGTCAACAAGCAGTTGTACATAAAAATCACACTTCAAGATATCTTAATGTTACTTCTGGTGACCCTCAGGGTTCTGCTCTTAGCCCTACACTTTTCTCTATCTATACATCAAATTTTCAAACCGAGCTTCGATATGTTAATTCCCACTTTTACGCCGATGACACCCAAGCATATCTATCTTTTCAGTGGTCAGATGTAGAAAGCGCATGCAGGAAACTAAACGATGATTTACATTCACTGTCGAATATTGTAACAAGGCACTGTTTAAATTTAAATCCAAATAAAACCAAAGCTCTGTTAATATGTAGCCCCTACATCTATGAATCACTCTTAAGGGATATTAATATTGAGATAGATGGTGTAAGGGTGGAAATTCATACAAAAGCAAAGAACCTAGGGCTAATACTTGTCAGGTCATTTTGGTATTTTAAGTAGCCACCTAGGCTTTAGGGCAGCGTGCCCGTATGCTAAACCCTTTTAGTTACTTATTTGGCTCCATCGCCTAATTCCATAATAATGATTTTGCACATATTTGGCCCCAAACGCAGTATTTCTCGTCAGTTGGAGCACCCCTTTGCTGGTACTTTGGCAGCCGGGTGTTATCGCTCGCAAGAATTCCGAACCTTCTAGAAATCACGCCGTTGAGGCGACTGCGAGGCTTCGTGCTATCTTTGTTGCCGGAACTTATTTGTTTTCCTGGACGCATCGCCATTGGCTGTCTTTGTTACCGGAATTTATTTGTTTTATGGAGCGCATCGCCATTGGCTGTCGAGAGTCACGTGGTAACGCCGTTTTGGCTCACGCCACTGCAGGGGTCGTAACACTGCTTGCTTGGGCAGTTCAGCTCACGCCGTTAACCGAAGAAGTCGCAGAGTGTGCCGTTTCGCGGCGTTCCCGCCATTGGCGGGGACGCCAGCCTGTTTTTCCCGTCTCGTGCTGTTTCAGCGAATGTTGTGTAAATTGCTATTGTTTGTTAGTACCGTTGCTGTGAAAGCCTTCCTATTTCCCGTGCTGTTTCAGCGAATATGCCATAAACTGTTTCGCCTTTAAGAGGTCGCGTGTGATTGTGCGAGTGGCAAGTCTTTACGTCAAAGCGTGGGTGTGTGATGGGCTTCACGGGGCCAGTTCTGCGTTTGTGAGAAAGGGGGCTTTCCCTTTTCAACTCGCTGTTTTCGAGGATCTTTCTAGGCAGGACGAAGTAGGCCTCTTTGCTGCCGTAAGTGTGCTCTCAGGAGAGCGTCCTAACGCCGCCATCTTGGCGGATTCCAGCCCGTTTACCCCAGATGCCGTGTTTCGGCGATTTAGCTGCCACAGACTGCCGCCTTCTGCCAACTGACTGCGCGTGGCTCTCGTGGACCGTCTGCGGACTAAGGTATTTGTAATTACAACCATTTAAACATGTTAACTGTCGCTTGTGCGAGCGGTGGTGCTTTTGTGCTCAACTTTGTGTGGGCGGATGCATGCCCCTTGCTTGCCTGTCGCGGCTTTTAATGCCGTTTTGAGGCCACCATGCTTCAAGACGCTACTTTGGTAGCCTACTAGTAAGTTCATGTGCGCGAGTTTCGCGTTTCATCGCCTAAATAGCTAAAGAACTCGGCGCCTATGTTTTGGTGTTACGTTTGTGCTAACTTTTAATTCAGTAACGTTAGGTGCGCGAGCTTCGCTATATTGTACCGATTAATACATAAATGGAATCAACGCCTCGCCGTGCTGAGCCTGGCGCGCCCTAATCTGTTCGAGCTCTTTGTTTATGTTTGCGAGGGCTTTGTGCTTTGCTTATCAGGTGTTAACCGCAGCCAACGACTGCGTGGGCGACGTAGCAGGGGCTGGCAACTATTCCAAATTCGCATGCTTTAGTGAGGCTATGTTAGCCCCTCTTCCTGGTCAAATATTGCACTCACGCTGCCCCGCTGCCGAATCAGTTAGGCCTTCAATTAATTCGTCGCGCATTTGTGCGGCGTCGTATTTTGCTGCTAGCTACACTGCTCCCGTTGCCTTTGCAGGTCGGCATCTGTTATCGCGCACTAACGCGCCCTTTTTCGGAGTGCGTATTTCTAAACTGTACTCTAATATGTAAAGTGTCGAGCCCACTGCGGCCGGCCACCCATAGTGTGTTGTTTGCTAGCATAGCGCGTCCATCAGCTGGTGCTTAACGTAAGAAATAACATAAGCTTGGCGGCACGATTTGCTGCCCAGATGTAGTTATCGACCAATAGACGCATATTTAATTAAGGGACGTATTATTCCTATTCGACCTGTGCATGCTTTGTTTCAGATAGCGCCTCTACAGTGTAAATATTGGTGTACGGCGATACGTGAGAGATCCGAGCGTGCAGGTAGGTCCGGTGGTTGCGCAGTCGCGACTCAAAGAGTCCCAATATTACCATTCCAGTATTTGCGATCACGAAATTGTTATTTGAGCTTGCAGCTCATGAGAATTCTTATCGACGGAGTATCTTGAATGCTTCGCCCCGTCTGACCGCCCAAATCCGGTTAGTTGGGTTAAGACAGGCTTGGTGGCGCCCTTATTATTTTACCGTTAGTTACCGACCTTCTGGCCGTTACCCTCAGATGATCTCGTTAAAGGACCCTCCCATCTCCTCTGAAAGTCTAGCTCGGCCTAACTTGTTGCGGCGTGGGTGGCGGCCTAGGAGATATTTCGTCCCGATTTCGTCAGTTACGGCCCGCGCCGGCCGTTTCGTTATTGTATGAGCCGGTGCGGTGTCGTAAAGTCAGTTTAAGACCGTAACATACTAGATAAAGATCTACGATTTAAATCTCACGTTAACCAAGCTATAAAAAAAGGATTTTACAATCTACGGATTATCTATCAGAATAGAGAATTTTTAGACACTCGTGTTAAAAAAATGCTTTGTGACTCATTAGTTCTATCACATCTAAATTATGGCGATGTTGTGTATGGGCCGTGTATAGATCAGAAAGATGTTTATAGAATTCAGCAGTTACAGAATGCTTGTTTGCGGTTAATATATGGAGTGCCCAGGACAGTAAATCGCATAACAAATAGATTGACAACTGCAAGATGGTTGAATATGTTGTTATATTTGCTACACAAGGGAATTTATTCGCACGCAAAAGAAAAGGGAAAATCATATATACTTCACAGCACGGTGGTCCAGGAATTGTCTAGGCGTGTAGCAAATTTTTGCCAAGCTAGTTCCTGAGCAGGAATGGGGGGGGGGGGGGTGTCCAAAAGCGCCACTGGTTCGAGACGGTCCAAATCAGAAAACCTACAGGTGGCCGTGTAAGTTCCTAAACCACTCAGAGTTACATAAAAATAATAAGACAGAAAACACCATAACTTGAAATTACCTAATTATTTATTCACAGTATGTACACATACAAATCTGCACCATACTTGAAAAAGGCGACATAAATCTGTGATAAATAGTTTGTTCGTAAATGGAACAGTACCTAGATGTTATATCTTAGTTTTACGTATAAAAAATGTACAAGATTTTATGTTAATAAATTTGAAATCCAACACAGAACTCTAAGATCTTAGCTCGCAAGTTCGAGTACACTTATCTCAACTGTACGATAGTGACTAAACATTAGCAGCGATAGGGGAATACGGGAGATATCAGTTCATAGTAAATCGCTTCAATCATCAAATAATCTACCTACTCGCCATTCTTTCGAAGTGGTACCATTTCGCCTAGGGGGCTATTACACGCAAAATTGTGTATTTTCGGCGCTCACAACGTGGTATTTGCAAATTCAGGCTCCCGAAAACACTCGCCAAAGTTATGTTAATAAATTTTTAATATGTTGAGTTACTTGAACGCAACCAAACTGCAGTATTGCCAATCGGAGAAGATATCAAAGTACTTATAAAGTGTACCTAACTTATTCCACCTAAATAATCCTAAATAATTGCACATGTTGCGTCTCGCAGTTACATAGAATTTCGCACATAAAACTGTAAGGGATATCGCCAGCATGAAAGGTATGATACGACGCATAAAACCTCATAACACTAGCACGATCCGTATTTCAGTCTAACGATGGGACGAACAAACGCTAGTAGATAGATACCTGGGGTTGTTCAATAGTGCAGCGGCGACGACAGAACAGCCATGCGGGGTTTGCTCCACGGAGATGTCCTCTAGTTGGAAATAACCTCAAGTGCAACAGGTTCTTGCACCGGGGGAAAAACCTCGTGGTTGTCACACTGGGGAGAAGCCGTGCGTTCAAAGGCTACCACATGGATTGAGGGTGCACAGACCGTGTGGGGGTCCTCCAGGTGCGTGGCAAGCGATAATTGAACCCCAAAAGGTCGTAAGCGAAACAGGAGTACTAACGTACCAATCAGGGGGCTACGAAAGAAGCCTGAAAATCACACGATATCTGAATTCGACGTCCAACGGAAGCATAAATAACATACCAGAGCTGTTGGATGGCCTCAAGTGAGTGAATTGCAGAAATACATAATCATCCTGGTATAATTGGCTTCATTTCAGCAATATAACACCATATTTCATAGGGCTGATCACAGAATCTACCGATAATTTTTGGAAATTACTTGATCCACATAAGTGAAGTATCCAAATCACATGCAGCCCCAAAAGGCAATAATCTCACGAAATCAGTCTCATAAAATGGCCGCCGGAAATCGTACTGATAATGTATTTTGAAAATTGTATTATATTTTCAAGGTTTTCCAAAATCATCTAAAAATGCAAAAGTGAGTATGCAACCAAATCTACACCTAGGAACTACAGGTCAATCTAAATCTCGGAACTACATCTGAATGTATTTAAGCGAAAATCATACATAACAATTCTTGACTGAATCTAAATGTAAAATTACACGTAACAATATCCAACAGACGTCATCTACATGCTGTTATCTTTTATTACAAAATTCTAATTTTAGAAAGTCCACAATACTTATTTAACAAAATCAATTTTCGAACAGACGTTCATCATTTAAATTTACGTTTCCGAGGACTTATAAGCATTCCACCTCATAGAACAAACATGTACAAACGATCCTTCTCATATACAATAGCGTCTTATCGAAATAAACTACCAAATGACTATAAGGCTATAACTGTGGCTAAACTTAGAAAAACCATGTTTTTGGACATGTTTCGTAAACAATAATTTTTGTTTTCTCAAATTAATAGTTTATGTGCGGCTTTAAATTAAGTATAATTGGAAGTCTACCTCTATTGTTTAATTTTTTTTGAAAGAGGTTAAGTGGCAGAGCAGCTTCAGTATACCTGAGGCTGAACTTCGCCTCATTTAAATATAGTTATTAAGAAATATGCTTTTTTAATTGGGAAAATAAAAACCATTATTCTTATTATTAAATGGCTGGTATGAACTGCAGACTTCCACTGTTCTTCCAAAGGGCCATTTTCGCCTATGGCCAGACCCTTTTTCGACGGATGATGATAGGGACGATGTGCAGCCTCCCACAGAACCTACACCTGCTCCACCCACCCCCTTTTCTGAAACGGAGTAATTTTTTTTTATTTTCGGTAAGTACTACCTAGTCACGAATGGTCCGTGTTAAGAAGGTACTTAGTTGTGTCTAGCGAGAGACCACTGAGCATTTCGGAATGACAAGGTTGATGGCCTCTGAGTACCAAGTAGCAGGGTAACAAGCCTAGAGTACCCTCTGAGCACTGCTGAATGACAAGTCTAGTTAGAGACCTCTGAGCATTGCGGAGTGACAAAGTTGATGACGTCTGAGTACCAAGTATAATGTTGGAGACGTGTATGTTTTGGACATATGTTGACAGGGTAAATATTTGAGAGTTGAAAAACCGATGATTGTGATACCTGTGTCCTCTGAGCACTATGGTGACAAGACAAGTCAGTTCGACACCTGTAAATGATAAGTTCTTAAGTATCTGACATGAGTTACTAAAGCGTGTGTATGGCGAAGCATGAGCCGTATTGTTATTTGTTAGCAGATCTGGTTTTTCGAGAGCGAAAAATACTTCAGGATTGGCCCTGTTAGCTTCCAGACGAATTCTCAGCCCTTCGTTGGTGTCGATTTCATCACCCATGGGTCACTGGCGACATTAATTACGTCACAAACTGTCTGCAGCCGACTGCCCTTATAAAAGCAATATTGTATTACAAATTCGAATGCGTTGTGTGAGCGGGCATATTCGACTCGTAGGCCGGCCCAAGTGCCGATGCAGAGAGCATTGTATGACTTAAATACGGTGTAATACTTATTAATAAAGCTGGTGCGATACTTTGTTTTAATTGACGCTTTTATTATTCGGTTATGTTAATATGCATATGTAGCAACTCTCTTCAATGGATGTCTTAAGACTGGGATACTTCCCAAAAAACTGAAAGCACACGATAATACTCTACAAACCGCCAATCAACTTAGAAGTTACAGACCAATTAATCTATTGTGAACAATTTCGAAGTAATTTGAAATAATCAAGCGATGACTAAGTGAAGAAATTAAGCAACTGCAAATTACTCCTAAATTCCAATTTGGCTTTAGAGAAAAACTCTCCACTAACCACCAGTTGCTTAGGCTAACGCAGCTTATAGAACAAGGATAAGAAAGTTAAAGACACACCGTTGTAGCATTTATTGACATTCAGCAGGCATTTGACAAAGTTCAAATTCAAATATCACCGTATCTGATTAACATAATATCATCCTTTATGTAATAGACTTGTCTGTCCGGGACGCTGTTTCAGCAGCCAAACCGTAAGAGATAGAGAAAAAAGTTATTCAAGTTATATGTTTGGAATGGTCATGTCAGGTCAGGAATCGAATTTCAGTCACGTGACACTTCCAGTTTTCGAGAAATCACGTGATTTCCGTCCGTCCGGGACGCTGTTCTATTTGAAAAACGGTCTTTTTTGTTTTATTAAATGAGACATTTGCCTCACTGGTTGCTAGTCATTCCTAAAACATTTGCTGTCAAAATTTAACAGGTACACATCGACAACACCAGAAACCAAATTGACCACATTCTCGTCGATAGAAGACACGCATCAAGCATTGCAGACGTGAGAAGCTGCAGGGGAGCGGATTGCGGCGCTGACCACTTTATGGTAAGAGGAAAATATAGGCAAAGAATTGCAATAAAAGGAAAAACCATTAGAAGCAACAAACGAAAACCGTACAAATTAGAAGAGCTGGAAAACGAAGAAATAAAAAACAAATACCAGCAAAGAATCACAACACTTCTGAATGAAACACACGATCAGCAGGAGAACTTAGAAGAGAAGTGGGAAAAAATAGTGACGGCTATACACCGTGCAGCAAAAGAGGAAATAGGAGAAAAAACTCGAAACGAACGAAATGGATGGTACGACGAGGAATGCAGGGAAGCACACAAGAAAAGAAACGAGACCCGGGGAAGATGCTAAGAAGAAGAACCGGACAAACTACAGAGGAATACCAAAATAAAAGAAGAGAGTCACAAAATGTGTGCAGAAGGAAGAAAAGAGCCTATGAAACAAGAAAGATGGACGAGTTGGAAAAAGAATATAGAAACCAAAGAGTACGAAGCTTCTACCAAAAAGTGAAAGAAGGAAAAGAGCAGTTCCAGGCAAGAACAAACATCTGCAAAAACAAAAATGGAGAACTACTAGCAAACGAAGAAAAAATACTAGATAGATGGAAGAACCACTTCGAAGAACTGCTAAATGGAAATGAAAAGGAGGAGGAAGAGACAGAAGAGGACTATACAGAACCACACCAATACTATGAACCCCAGCAACACATTTTACCACCAACAAACGAAGAAGTGAAAAACCAAATAAACCTACTAAAGAACCACAAGGCACCAGGAGAAGACGATATGACGGCCGAACTAATAAAATATGGAGGAGAGGAATTAACAACAGAGATACACCAACTAATAACGGAGATATGGGAAACAGAAACAATGCCAGAGGACTGGACAAGTGCAATAATATGCCCCATCTACAAGAGAAAAGGAGACAAGCTAGAATGCAGTAACTATAGAGGGATATCCTTGCTGGGCGTAGTATATAAAGTAATGGCTGCAATAATAGCAAAACGAATAAAACCATATGCAGAAGAGATACTAGGGGAATACCAATCAGGATTCCGAAGCGGGAGATCAACAGTTGACCACATATTCACAATTCGAACAATACTGGAGAAATGTTACGAGTATGATATTAATGTACATCAATTATATATCGACTACAAACAGGCATACGATAGTATTAACAGAAAATATGTGGAAAAAGCCATGGAAGAATTTGGGATCCCAAAAAAGCTAGTTCAGCTAACAAAAATGACCATTTCACAAACAAAAAATAAAGTAAAGAGTCAAGGGAAACTCACACAGCAATTTGTAGTTAAAAGAGGACTCAGACAAGGAGATCCACTTTCCACCTTACTATTCAACCTAGTACTTGAAAGATGCATAAGAAAAATAGATATAAACCCAGGAGGTAGCATTTATAACAGATCCTGTCAGTACATGGCGTTTGCAGACGACGTGGTTATTCTAGCAAGAACAGAGCAAGCCTTACGAACAGCGTACAATGAGCTAGAAGGAGAAACCAAGAAAGCAGGACTAAAAGTAAATAAAGAAAAAACAAAGTATATGCTCATGACCAGAGGCATCAGGAGAGACAGGACGAACATACAAATAAACAACCACTCTATTGAGGAAACGCAAAAGTTCAAATATCTAGGAAGCACATTAACGAGTGAAAATGAAATAAGTGATGAAATAAAAACAAGAATTGCAGCAGGAAATAGGAGCTACTACGCGCTAAAAAAGGTATTTCAATCAAAAAACATCTCAAGAAATGCCAAAAAAGAATATATAAGACAATAATAAAGCCAGTAGTAACATACTCAAGTGAAACGTGGGCCAGTAGTAACATACTCAAGTGAAACGTGGGTGCTGAAGAAAGAAGATGAGAGGAACCTAAACAGCTTCGAAAGAAAAGTATTAAGAATATATGGTCCAGTCCAAGAAGGAGGGCAGTGGCGAACTAGAATGAACCACGAAATAAAAGAATTATACGAAGACCCGGACATAGTCTCCACAGTAAAGACCCAACGCCTAAAATGGCTGGGACATATGATCAGGATGCAAGAAAACAGGGGCCCTAGGATTGCATACATTAAAAAGCCAGAGGGAAAGAGAAGGAGAGGAAGACCTAGGAAAAGATGGGGAGATGATGTGGAAGAAGACCTTAAAGAGATGGGAGTGAGAAGATGGAGGATGAAAGCGCAGGATAGAGAGGAATGGAAGAGAGTCGTAGAGAAGGCCAAGGACCTGCATGGACCGTAGCGCCAGTGGAGAGAGAGAGACACATCGACAACATACCCTGTTCAAGCAGGAGTACCACAGGGATGTTTTGGGGCCCATATTATTTAACACACTCCAACATGCGGTAAATCAAATAAGTGAATGGTGTAATCACTCGTACATAACTATTAACCAAAATAAGTGTTAAGTTAAAATATTTACATTATGCAGACCAGCAGATCCTATATAAATGATTATTAACAGTTGTGAAATAAAATGGAACCCTAATAATACTAGTGTAAAATACATTTAGACAGAAGACTTACTTAGGGCATTCATATAAACAAAAAGATTAGTGAGTGTTATGCAAGGTTATCTCAACTATACCCATTACTAAACAAAAAAATCATCACTTAAGATTAACTGTGCCATGTTATTACATAAATCGCTATTGTCTCCTATCCTTATGTACCTGTGCGCTATATGGGGAGCAGCATCAAAAATGCAAGTAAATAAAAGACAAGTTATGCAAAATAAAATATTAATAGCTGCCAATGGCCGCTGGTATGTTAGAAATAATCAATTACATTATGAACTTGAAATACCTACCATAGACCAATATATTAAAACGTGAAAAAAAATTCTTTCTGAATATAAACTCTTGTCAAAGTAGCACTCATTACTCGCTGGGAAAGAAAAATATACATACCCGATTAAAAAGACGGTTATCACAGGACGCCTATCCATCAACGAACAAAAGCAGTGATGACGGCTAACGATAGTAATAACGCACAACTGTGTATTTATAATATAAGATAATCATAATTTTTATAGTATTATAATACAAATTCCATTTAGTAAGTGTAGCTAAAATAAGAGTATGTAAACACAACCATGTATGACATACAAAATGTCGAGATGGTTCAAATAAATTAAATAAAAAATGCTAAATATTTCATACAAATTTGCAAGAGAATGAGTTTCGGAAACAAAATGTGGAATTGTACCTTATGACTATTAACTACTTAGATTAACTATCATATTTACAATTATTACCAACAATACTTAATTAGATGGAAAATTTATAACTCATTGATATTTAATATTAAGAATTGTTGTCAGTCTTGTTAAGATCCCCACTGCAGGGGCATTGGCCACTTTTCTTTGAGGAGGTTTTAGGCATTAAGACCCCATGGTTGTCAAAGCCAGATTGGGGAACCACAATGGTTTAACCCAGATTTTCTAAATTTTCTAAATTGTGTTTTAAAGATTACTAAAATGTTTTTCTGCACTGCACTGCATTCACAAGTAATAAGATTATTTCCTAAACGACATCTTATGTATGACCAGAATTAGAACTCATATCTGTAACAAAACTACATTTCTGTGCTGTTTTGTATTCATAAACAGAGCAACTCTATAGATTTTCTCTTGTATGAGTCTTCATATGTGTAACTAAACGATCTTTACGTGCTGTTCTATATTCACAGATAGCACAACTGTAAGGCGTTTCTCCCGTATGAGTCTTTATATGTTTAACTAAACTACTTTTATATGCTGTTCTGAATTCACAAACAACACAACTGTAAGGCATCTCTCCTGTATGAATCTTCATATGTGTAACTAAACCACTCTTATATACCGTTCTGTATTCACAAGCGGAGCAACTGTATGGCTTTTCTCCTGTATGAATCTTCATATGTTGAACTAAATGATCTTTACGTGCGGTTCTGTATTCACAAACAGCGCAACTGTAAGGCGTTTCTCCCATATGAGTCTTCATATGTGTAACTAAACTACTTTTACGTAATGTTCTGTATTCACAAACAGAACATAGGTATGGATTTTCTCCTGTATGAGTCTTTATATGTTGAACGATACTACTTTTATGTGCCGTTCTGTATTTACAAACTGAGCAACTGTATGGCTTTTCTCCTGTATGAGTCTCCATATGTGTAACTAAATTACCTTTCAGAGTTGTTCTGTATTCACAAACAGCGCAACTGTAAGGCATTTCTCCACAATGAGTCTTCATATGGGAAACTAAAAGACTTTTGTGTGTAGTTCTGTATTTACAAACTGAGCAACTGTATGGCATCTCTCCTGTATGAATCTTCATATGTGTAACTATACCACTCTTATATGCCGTTCTGTATTCACAAGCGGAGCAACTGTATGGCTTTTCTCCAGTATGAATCTTCATATGTGAAACTAAACGATATTTATATGCGGTTTTGTATTGACAAACAGAACAACTGTAAGGCTTTTCGCCCATATGAATCTTCATATGTCTAACTAAATTAGTTTCATGTAATGTTCTGTATTTACAAACTGAACAACTGTATGGCTTTTCTCCTGTACAACTGTATGGCTTTTCTCCTGTATGAGTCTTTATATGTTGAACGATACTACTTTTATATGCCGTTCTGTATTTACAAACTGAGCAGCTGTATGGCATTTCTCCTGTATGAGTCTTGATATGTGTAACTAAATTACCTTTCTGAGTTGTTCTGTATCCACAAACAGCGCAACTGTAAGGCATTTCTCCAGAATGAGTCTTCATATGGGAAACTAAATCACTTTTATGTGCGGTTCTGTATTCACACACAGAGCAACTGTTTGGCTTCTCTCCTGTATGAGTCTTCATATGTCTAACTAAATTACCTTTCTGAGTTGTTCTGTATTCACAAACTGAGCATCTGTATGGCTTTTCTCCTGTATGAGTCTTGATATGTGTAACTAAATTACCTTTCTGAGTTGTTCTGTATTCACAAACAGCGCAACTGTAAGGCATTTCTGCAGAATGAGTGTTCATATGGGAAACTAAAAGACTTTTATGTGTGGTTGTGTATTCACACACAGAGCACCTGTTTGACTTCTCTCCCATATGACTCTTCATATGTCTAACTGAACTAGTTTTATTTGCAGTTTTGTATTTGCAAACCGAACAAGTATAAGGTTTTTCTCCACTACCAGCAATATTAGTTATTTTTGTCAATTGTCTTGTTTCATATTTTTCAATTCAATGTCTTGCTTAATAAATAGCTTATCTAAATTTTCATTGCTATTCATATTCTGCGATCTGCAAGGCTTGTTTTCCATAGTCTCTTATTTAACGACGGCTGTGTTTGCTTAAATATTTTTTATTAATTCCCATGAGAAGTTTGATACCTTCACACCTACAACAAAAAAATATTGTTATTAATCTATTAAAAATTTAGCAATACATTATTATGATACATAAAGTGGTATGGTCAATCATAGCAAAGAAATATTTAAAAGAAATAAAGTTGGTATGTTGATACAATCAAATTTAGACAAACTTAAAAAAGATTTGTTGGCTGATTTGAATTTGGAAATGCAGATTAAATAAATAAAGTAAATTGTAATTTTATCTTGAAAAGTTATTACATTTGAGTATTTCATATTGGTGATTGGAAGAAAAGATAATGTTAGTGTAAGACAAATATACTTGCTCTGTAAATTAGGTAAATTAAGAAGTGGGCAGCAATAATCGTAACTAGATAAGAGAAAATTTTGTTTAAAAAATATGATTGAATAACAAATTAAATTATGGACGGATGTATTTTGAAAAATCCAGTAAAAATTAATAAAAACTTATAAATTTTGACTTTAATATTGGAAATAATTGGCCTTATACTAATAAGAAGGTATTTAAGATTACAATAAGAATATAAGTGACAAGATAAACTAGAGTTGATGTGAGTAAGCAATCAGTGAAGAGATTGTGGTATACAATTTAATTAACAACAAAGAAGAAGGAAACGACATTTGGATAGATTTGGTTTTATTGAAGCATTGCAAAAGTGTAATTAACAATCGTTATTGTAGTTGGGAATTCTACAGAGGACTCGAATTGGTTTGCTGAGGTGTGCTAGCATAAGTTGGTTGCTACAGGAAAGGAGCTCTGGACAAAGGAGGTTAGTTTGGGAGTTATCTGCTAGTTGGAGATTACCAGAGGGCTGAGTTCTGCGGCTGCATACTAGAAGTTCAAGGAGTGAGGTTGGATCTGCAGGAGTCAGGAATTTTGACTTTTGGAAGGTTCTTTAGTTGATTGAAGGTGCATTGAGAATGGGCTGACAATGTTCATCATCGGGATCATTGGTGTTTGATGTGAGTAGCTGAAAAAGTGTAAGGAAGTCAGGTTTGTGGTAGCTATATTTAATAAGGAATAAAGAAACAATTAATTGAGCAAAATAACTTAATAACAATACTTATTTTGGTGAAATAGTCGTTGAATTGTAAAAGAAAAAGTATATTTGTCAATATTGATAGCCTTGTGCCAACACCACCTATAAACAAAGCCTGCGCACTGAGATCGGGAACTGTCAAGATGGCGGCCATAGAAGGTCGATCAGGCTTCCACTAATGTGTGCTAGCGTCAGTTCACGGTGATTTCAACTTTAAATTTTAAGTTTCCTGAGCTCAGTTTCTGATCTGGGAGTTACTTTGAAAACGAATGTTGGTACAACAGATATTCCTAGCAAGAAGCAGTTATTTTTACAAGTCACCAACTTTAACGCGCAAGAAATTTTTGTGGTCACTCGTTTCTAACCTGCAAAAGCTCGTGGTCATTTGTTGTTGTGTACGCTTATTTTATTAATCTTATTTGTCTACATACAACATACGTATATCTCGTTGAAGGTAAGCAATATTTTAATAATCTTATTTATATCTATAATTTAATGTAAATGCAGGTATGGAAAAACGTGCAGCCAATTTTTCTTCATTGGAAGAAACCCGCCTATTATGCTTGGTCGAAAAATACAAGCATATTGTGGAATGCAAGAAAACTGTCGCAGCTGCAAATATCCAAAAGAATGCCATATGGGGGACCATTCACAAGGAATTTTGCGCTAGTGGGGAAATAAGCAAAACGGCTGCTATTCTAAAAAATAAATACAAAAATATCAAGAGGAGCAAACAGAAAATTTGCCGATGAAAAAATGAAAGTTACGGGCACAGGCAGAGGGCCACCAACAAGTGATTTAAAAATGGACGATACTGACATGAAAGTTTTGGAGCTGCTAGGGACCCACATGACTGGGCACGACAGTGACGTCGATGATGATCGTATTGGTATGTTATTTACATTTTATTATTAAAAAAAAACTTACAGTTCAAGTTTCAGGATTAACCCCAGCAACAAAACTAAGTGATGTGGCCCCCGTAGTGATTGAAATGGCAAATAATGCCAATGTCATATGTGGGTAAGAAAGCAAATTCCTAATTTAAAAAATGTAACAATTTAATTGTAGAAACTGGACCATCTACCAGCAATTCTGGCAAGGCCGATTGGGCCACATATACACCGGCAAAGTTGCGAACGCCAAAGGCCAAGCAGCTAAATGCCAACATTCGCCCTAGTAGCAAATTGGTCGGCCAGTTATGTTCTTGGGTGGCAACCAAAGATGGTCAGGTTTTGGAAGCCGAACATAAATTGGCCAAGCATAAAATGCGAATGCAGCATATGCAAGAAAGGCACCAACAACAAATGAGATTTGCCGAAGAGGAACACCTATTGAAAATGGAAATTTTAAAACAGCTATTGTTAAAAAATTAGAAATAAAACAAATTAATTATTTATTCTCTTTTATTACAATGGATATGTTATGTTAAACTAGATGAATAGTTTATAAACTTGAGCAAGAATTACAACTACAGTTTTGAAATTAGACATTTACGTTGTGACCGTAACAAGAGGTTATGCAGTGTTGCAAAGTGATTTGCTATTAAATTATGTCTAATGATATTATTCATATTCCCTTCATTCATTTGAACTCCATTAATTTGAACATAGGCCATTTCCTGCTGCAATACATCCAGGGGCGGACTGGGACTAATAGGCCCGGGATGCTGGGTGCCTAGGGAGCCCGCGGCCCGCACGAGGTCGTGCGGTATAGCTCGGGCCTGGGGCGAAGCCCCAGCCGCCGCGCCGGAGGCAATATCGCCGAAGCCGAAAATTTTTTTCGCTGGTGCGATACATTTTATGGCCTAAAACGCTATTTTAGGACGCGATTAACAGGCGCCAACAACTACCTACTAGTAACACTACCCGAGCCCGTAATTCAAATTTTGCAAAAATTATATTCGATGAAGGCCTACGACCAATAATGTTACCATTACCATTACCAAATTGGCACTCGCAACCTGCGAGCTTGTGAGTGGATTTGGCAAGAGGCAATGTGGCTGTCAGGGGCGAGTCTCAATGTACTGAACATGTTGATTGAATCATGCATTGCATAACTTTCTAACAATCATCTTGTTGAATAGGTACATATATTCATGTATAAATTATATTTTGTTGCTGGCTTTCGTGATCCATTGGTATTAATGTTTTTAAGTTTATGTCAATGACCACACAACAAACTACTTTTTTATTTTATTATCTTCTACATTTCGAAAGACAAGGCTTTCATTCTCAAGAAGATTAGAGAACAAAAACAGAAACAGAATCATCAAAACTACTTCATAAACAAACAATATATAAATATATATGAATGAAACTATATATGTCCTCATTGTGTAAGCAACATCATTTTGTTTATTCAAATTTAGACTGTTATTATTATTATTATATTACATATTTCCAGTTGAACTACTTCAACAATATTTTACTGAGGAATTTAGAACTTTCTCCAAGTACATCTATGAATGATCCTGTGCTTGGGATCTTATCTGATTCTATACTGTAACGCTTCCTCCTGTGCTAAATTCTTATTATACATAAAATGTATTTAAATTTAATACATTGCCTAATCAAGCGCTACATCAATTCGACTCGTAAACCGGCGATAAGAAATCCTACCCGCTCTGGGTAACGTAGCGCTAAATGAACGACAGCGTCGTTCCCTTTCCAGTGGAAGCTAAGTCACGCACCCTGATAACGCAGCCGAAAAGGTATAAAAGAAGACTGCACGTTTATTTCAAAAACTTGAGATTTATCCTTTCAATTATTCCTCTCCTTTCCTACCTGAGCTCTCCGGTCTGACTAGTTGAACTGTCTAACGGGATAAGCCTACAACCCCTTAGCTGACCAGGCTTCAAGGGAGGTCACAGGCTGAACTGTCAGCCCAACAAAGTTTAAACTTTCCGTAGCCCATCCGGATAACCGCTTCCAGTCCGCACAATTATTAAGCGCAAATTCCGGCGCTTCGAGAAGGAAAATACATCGGATAACCTAAATTTACTAATGATTGAACCTGTAGGAATTGAAACAGCTATCCTGTCTACAAGCGGCTAGAATACAGTAACCGCCCCTCAAAAAACTCACCTGGAGAGTCTGTTTTAGACGCTTAAAAACGTCTCCTTGGAGTCCGAAGTTCGAACTCGTGTTCAATAAATTTATTGTCGGCGGGCCGCCAAACCACCACTTCCCGGCTAAAAAGTGAACGTCTTATATCTGCAAGATTTAACATCGCGTTTGTTCCAAGAACGCTGCCCAGCTTGCGTAAGGTACCAGCGGCCTCCTCGCCAGAAGTTAACCACTAACGCCGGCCCCAGGTAACTATTAAAAAACGATAATTTCACGGGCAAATTACAGCTTAAAATCACTGTCAACAACTGCGGCGGAAGAACAAGTTCGAAGGAACAAAAGATCTACTCAGCCCATTTTCCAAAGAATCAACGTGCGTAGGGGTAGACGATCCAAACGACCTACGCAGTTCATTAGAAGCCCCCAACACGCCCCGGTGTATTGGGTTGCAGCGCGACCCACGAAACCAGATACCGTCTCCGTACAACATATTAATTAAATAATGTACAATTCAGTTATTTCCAATTAACTTTTGTATATAGTTAAAAACATTATATTTATGTGGGTAATATCTAGTGGTTTTACTAATCGAATATATATTTGAGTGAACGTAATTATCCGATTTTGAGCTTAACCCGAGGTAAAAATTTTGACGCCCTTAGTAAGGGGATGAAGCGTCACAATACCGATTAGTAAAAGTGCATCCAGGAGTTTTCACTATTTGTAACTTCGCTCACAGTTTACTTGCGTACACGCCAGTGTCATTAGAAACTTGTACGCAACGTATAGGGTTGTATACGCTGACGAGTGGAAGTTATATTTATAGAGCAACTAGCTTTTATCCGCGACTTCGTTCGCGCGAGGTTCGTTATTTGTGTATTAAATAATGTTCCGCCCCACCCCGCCCCGTCTCGACCCTTCCCGTCCCGCCCCTTTCCCTCCCGTCCAGTCCCGTCCCTTCCCGTCCCGTCCCGCCCCTCCTCTTCCATCCCATCCCCTCCCCTTCCATCCCATCTTTTTCCTTCCCTTTCCGTCCCGTCCGTCCCGCCCCGCCCCGCCCCGTCCCGCTTTGCCCCGTCCCGTCCCGTCCCGTTCCGTCCCTTCCCTTCCCGTCCAGTCCCGTCCCGCTCAGTCCCGTCCCGTCCAGTCCGTCCCGTTCCGTCCAGTCTAGTCCCGCCCCGTCCCGTTTCTTCCCTTATGTCATGTTCACCGTCTTGGACTTAAAAATAAATGCCATTTTTGCAATCAACGTCCCAATAAACCTCAATAACGACACCCATATCGATTTTTAGGCTTACTTACCCCATTTCACCCCCTAAGGGGTTGATTTTCGGAAAATCACGAAATACGTGTTTGCTTATTTGTTTTTAGGAGTACTCCTACGAAGTTTCAAGTCGAAATGTCTATTTAATATTATTTTTCCATACAAAATTGGAACCCCCATTTTACCCCTTTAGGGGTTGAATTTCGAAATATCCTTCCTTATTCCTTGTATACATCATAAAGGGAACCTCTGTGCAAAATTTCAGCTTTCTAGGTCCAAGGGTTTGGGCTGGGCGTTGATGAGTCAGTCAGTCAGGACTTTTAGAAATATATATAAGATTTAAATGCACATGGTATGCAGTATTTGCATGCATCAGCATTATTATTCTGAAAATGAGGACTACATGGATTACAAATTAATTGCGGGGCGGGGGCCCTGAGTCCAAAATGTGCCTGTGTAAACGCGCTAGTGGTGTTGCATTTTAATTTACAGCCTGCGGGCCCGGATGGCCCAAGGGCCCGGGATGCGATCGCATCCCGGCATCCCTAGCCAGTCCGCCCCTGAATACATCTTCAGTTGGTGGAAGTGGTTCTTTTATTGTTGCACGCAATATTATGAAGAACAGCAGTTGCAACGATGACGGCTTCAACTTTTTCTATATTTAATCGAATCCCTAGAGCCAAAATAGGGAAACGGCGTTTCCACACCCTGAAGCATTGTTCAATAGGATTGCGAGTTCTAATCGGAGCTTCATTAAATAAATTCTCTGCAGGCGCTGATGGATTTGACAAGGGGGCGATCAAATAGGGTTTGATACCGTACCCACTGTCGCCTAACGATAAACTGTCCATATATTCCCCATTTTCAAATTTGCCTCGCATTCTAAAGTTATTGAAAATGGTTGAACCATGGCTAGATCCAGGCCACCGACTAACGATGCTAGTTATTGTGTAGAGATGCATCACAAATGCATTGGACATTTATAAAAAAATATCCCTTCCGATTTCTGTAAATTTCCGCATCATTGCCACCCGGTGATTGTATTTTTATATGGGTACAATCTATAGCCCCAACACATCGTGGAAATCTAAATTTACTCGTGCCATTTCTTCGAGGTTTTGTGGAAATTTTATATACCTGGTTCCCAAGCTAGCTATCTGCCTTGTAACTTGATTTATAACTCTGCTCGCAGTGGATTTGTGGACACCCATAAAATCGCCAGCAACTACTAACATGGAACCAGTGGCAAAAAAACGCAGAGTTAGTAAAAGCATGTCAGTCACAGACAATGCATAATTTCTAAAAACCAATAATCCAACTTTAATTACACAGAGTACTATTGTATTTTTGTATTATACCTTAGTGTGTTCGAACCAATATTTAATTGCTTCAGTACTTCGCGTACTGAATTTTTTGTTAGTCGGAATCTAACGAAGAATTCTTCATCTGACCATTTTCGAAGATGATCTGGTCGATCATGAAAAACTCTTGGATTTCTTCTTATTCCTGCTGCTACTACATTTACAAGTTCCATAAGATCTTCATCATCAGTTAGATTAGCCATTGTAAATTGTAATCAAACTTCGCCGCAACAAATAAGACAAATTTTGAGGTTAGAGCAGGTGGCGTTTCTACTTGAACCAGAGTTAACCCGCCAACATCGCCCACACAACTACACAGCGAGTTAACTCCGGGATTAGCGTTGATCTAGGTTGGTACAACGCACAATTTTAGAAATTGCCGAGTTAACTCTGACTACGGGGTGGATCTTCGTTTATAAACTTGGGCCTTAGGGACCATTATTCTTCAGTGTAAAGTCATTATTTATTAGTTAGTAGGTCATTTAACTGCTGTTGAATGAAGATGCGTTTTTCGCCGAAAAGAATCAACAAGCAGTGGTTCACAGAATAACTTTGGAAAACATTGCGGACAGAGACCTTTTCATCTGTCACAAGTGCCCCAACCATTCCACAATCCCCCTAAAAAACATCATAATTAGTGCCGATATTTTACTGAACAATTACTGTAAAAATAAAAATGATGTTCGTAACAAACAGATTGTCACTTCCTTAAAGAGAAAAGTGTAACATCATCCTTATCTTCATTTAATAATTTCCCATTGTGGATCACATAATAAATAATTATCAACCTACCTTCTATTCAAAAATTCATTCTGATGTCAATAATTATGAGAATGCAAACCAAAATCACTCTTCACATTAATTAATGACCACCAGCTGTTCGTTGTTTTGACCTTCTGTGGCGGCCATTTTGATTATGTGCACAGGCTTTGTTTATAGGTGGTGTTGCTTGTGCTGTATACTGGTTAAAGTCAAACTGACATTTAATAACATTCATAGATGACTTGATTGATGAACCCCGCCCTAACGAGCGTCTCGAATGCAATACATAATTTTAAAATAGTACAAAAGGTGTTTGATTGTCATATTACATTAATGGGAGCTATTGCATATTAAAAAGTATCCAACGAGGTGCAATTGATATTTCATATTTATGGTCGCCCAACGTGGTGCTTGCCTGCTGGTCATTTCAATATATTAGCGGCACAACTGAACAACTTGCAGTTTCATCTTTCATACTTTATTCTATGCTATAACACAAAATTTTGGTTACAAATAGACCCTAACAGGAAAGAACCAAATCAAAATTAGTACTCCGAATAATTATGTTCAGCTTAAAGGTGAGTTAGAGTCAATACACCTCAGGAGAAAATGCATCGTTGAAGCTTATTTCTTTAAATAACACTGTTATTGGTATATCTAATCTAGCCAAAAGTTCTATCACAAATGTACAATAAATGTTCTTATTTAGAAAATATATTTGTTACTTTATTTGTTATAACAATATGGCAGAATAACACTAACTATTTACGTTTCAAAATATCCACCCTGTGCTTGAATTCAAGTTCGCAATTGATCTGGCTATTCATTAATTGCAGCAAGCACCTTTCCAAGTCAAAATTCTTCGACAGCTTTGTACAAACTACATTTCAGAGATTCAATTAAAGAATGCATTTTTCTGCACGTCTCTAATTCTGACCAAATTCTGTAGTCGAAGGGATTGAGATCAGGACTTTCAGAAGGCCAACCTTTAATTTTAATAAACTTAGGAATGTTGTCTGAAAGCTACGACTGGATACTCCTAGTTTTATGTGCTAATGCCGACTCCAGGGGTTGTTCTTACATAACGTCTGATTAAGCGCTACAACCGCATTCTGAAGGATGCTGTTTTGGTACACTCTGGCACTTGTTTTAACTCTTTGCTCACAAAAATTAAGTTTTGGATTTGAGGATGAACAACTTTAATGCGATTTCTAGTCCTTAACCGTTCTTGGACGTCCTGACCAAGGCCTGTTTTGCACACTTTCAGCCTTCTTGACGTAATCAGTAGTGTGTTATACGAAAGGCATGTCAAGAAAAATGTAGCTTCTCAAATTTTTGGACATGGAACGCAAGGACAAGAATCTTTGATAAATTAAAATTTGAAGAATGTACAAAGTGGTGTCCAGCAAACTGGTGTAACCATTTTGATACAATAAAAACGCAAAACTTTTCAAAACCGAAAATACCAAGTTTTTACATTTTTTAATTTTGTATGCTTCTGATACATTTTGTGTTTTTATTAATCTGGGTGCTGTATTTTTCAAATTAAAATGAATATATCAAAAAGAATTGGTTGAATATAAAGTAAAATTAATGGCAATTGCTTGGATAATAATTAATAGAAAAGTGTTTAAGTAACTGATGTTATTCAAATTCGTAATATACACTAAATAGTAATTTATTATACAAGACGATAAAGTTAAATTTTATCTACAAGTGAATCGTTTAACGTCGAGACGAAGTCGAGACGTTAATGATTCAAGAGTGGATAGAAATAACTTTATCGTCGTGTATAATACAATATTTTTTTCTATAGCAAGAACTTTAACAATTTCAAAAGAAAATAAGGACAGTCAATCACATTTCAAAATGTCAGTAGCTAGATTGGGTTGCTACGATAATGCGCAGCTGTCATATTTAATTTAAACAAAAGTTAGAAATAGTATATTACATAACGAGGTGGAAAGTGTTTCATTCCTGTCGAGAGATTAAGTAGTTAACCGAGACGCGTAGCGTCGAGGTGAACTTTATCTTGAGACAGAAATGAAACTTTTCACCGTGGTATGTATACTATTTTATTCGCAACCACTTTATTCTAAACAATAATTGGAAAAATTATCCTTTATCTAATAGACTTGTCTGTCCGTCCGTCCGTCCGGGACGCTGTTTCAGCAGCCAAACCGTAAGAGATAGAGAAAAAAGTTATTAAAGTTATATGTTTGGAATGGTCATGTCAGCTCAGGAACCGAATTTCAGTAACGTGACACTTCCGGTTTTCGAGAAATCACAAAAAAGACCGTTTTTCACATAGAACGCGTATTAAATAAAAATGTTTCAGTAGCCAAACGGAGCTGCGACCCTCTGCGCCTTAAAATGTCGATCGGTTAGGCAACCACTTTGACACCTTCCAGGTCTGGGTACAGTTTTTATTTAATACGCGTTCTATTTGAAAAACGGTCTTTTTTGTTTTTTTAAATGAGACATTTGTCTCACTGGATTGCTTGTTATATTATAATACGACAGGTTGTGACGCGCATGAATGGATGGACGACATTCCCAGTGTCCCTACCTACTCAGCTGTCGGGAATGGATCGCGAATTAATGGATCAACGAGATTTCCATTGCCCCTACCTACACAGCGGTTGGGAATGGATTCATTTCCAACCAGGAATCACTTTTCCGACCGGTTGGAAAGTTACAAGTTGGGAATAGCTCATTTTCCAGCTTTTTAAAAGTCAGTAATGATCTTATTACATATATGGTTGCGAATAAATTAAATTACTTTATCTATCCTTGATGTTACAGTGCTACTTTATCTACCCTTGCTGTTAAAGTAAAACTTGACCTTTTGTTTTGAGTTGATGAAAGCACACTTTGACATGTGCTATAGAAAAAAAGCATTAGTAGCACATAACTGTTTTTATTTTAAAGTTAAGTAAGACATATTAGCATTTCATATTAAGAATAGGGTACGTTTTTGCAAAAGCCGCTAGTAACAATTTGAGAACTACTCATTCCCTTATGTTTGCGGTAACACTTGAACATACTAGCACAAGGCATCTCTTTCTAACATTGCTTAAGCAGCCAACCAACTGGTTGGTACGTAGATCACAACCTTAGCGTACATGGTTAAGACGTTCGTCCTCGATCTGAGAATTAACGTTCACTAAGTTAAAGAAACAGATAGAAAATAAACTGGTTGTGTGCTCCGGTACCCTATGCATAAATTCCAGTCCGGATACGATAGCGAATTTACTATAGTATTCTGTGACGTTAGCGCCGGCCGAAATCCGTGCTTTTACGCATTGGAATGCGTTCGAATTTGGTCCCGCTAAAATTTCGTCACATTCGCCTAGAAAACATCGCCAAAGCGCGAGAAACATGATAACACGGCGTAACCATCGTTCTGCGCCGACATCGAGCGGACGTCTTTCAGCACATCCCTCCCAAAAACCCAGGACAGATAAGCAGTATTTGTATTGTATAAATACAAAACGCACGCTGTTAGAGGAGCTTGCGTCCGCCGTCACTGACCAGCGTCTTGCTCTAGGTCTTCCCGGGCCTGGATCCTGAACCGGTCCGAGACACTTGATTCCTGCGACTAGAAATTCCTGTGAAACCTTCCTGAACTCGCTATAAGAAAAATCGTTTGAGGCTTCGTGATTATCGACCTAAAACGACTTGTTATGAATCAATCTCGCTTTCTGTTAAACTTTCCTGAACTCGCTGTAATAAAAATCGTTTGTGGCTTCGTGATTATCGACCTAAAACAATTTGTTACAAATTTTTCTCAACCCGTAGAAACGGCTTCTAGAATACAGACCTGTCTTTTCGCTGTAAACCCCGCGAAGTCATTATTTCCTTAAGATCGACGTGGCCTTTTGAGTAAAAACCTGTCGGCCTTAAGGACTACCCTATTTCGAAACCTCTCTGGAGACGCTCCCCACGCTAGTAGCAAGAACCAATACGGAAACTTTTCGTTTCTTTAGAAAATCTAAATCGTCTATAAGGACGTTATTATTAAAATTAAAACAATCGACCGGGCACGTAGCAGAAGGTCCCCGAGTCGGTTAAAATCAGTCGTATAAAACTTAAAAGAGCTTCACTCTTTATTCTAGCAACAACCTCAAAATCCTTATTGAGCCAAAACACGAAACTTATTCATAAAACTTAAAAGAGCTTCACTCGCCTCTCAGAAAGTTGGTAATTAATTTCATGTAACCCCCGTGAGTACCTTTGTATTAAAGTAAAAGTTTCGAATCCCAAAATTAACTACGTAAACCTATCTTGAGGTCAAGGTCAACACCGGCAAATACGCAGAGTAATTTCGTTGTAAGAGTTCAGAGCTTTACTCACCTAGAGGAATCCTGTTTTATAGAAGTCCTGAGCCTGTCCGTAGTGCTTTAACTTAACAATTAAAATCTCCATGGTTTAATTAGCGAATTTGAAGGTTAACACCGTTTCCAGAGAAATTTGATACACTGTCATTTCACTTGCTAAAAGAGGCTTTTTCAGCACTATGGACTAGGTTGGGGCAAGTAGGGCCTTCGCCCCACGTCAATTTATAGTCACAGCCCCCGAAGTAAACAAGATTTCACCCTTATTTATTATATTTGGCAATTGTAAATAAAAGTAACCTCGACTTCTTGCGTTTACAGTCTTGGCCGCTAGAGGACGTTTGCGCAAACCACAATCCCGGTAGGTGTACGATCTTGGTGACCTGCAACCAGTCCAGCCCGAGAAGCAAAAGGGGTTATCTGCCTGCCAGGCGTTCATCCCTCCAGAGAACACTTCAAGATCAATTTTTTTGTACTAGATACAGGAAATAATTTTATTATGTTACAATGTGAATGGTTATACCCAAATAAATCCCTTTTATGTTATATGTACTTTTCTATATAATTGAGAGAGTAAATTGGACCTTGGCATCTGAACTGCCTAATAGTAAAAAGTTCATTAACAGTGGTAATTATTCATAGCTCAAAAGTAAGCAAATAATTAGTCAATGCAGGCTGTTACAATTCAAGATCACTGCGCAAGAATTTCGCCATATCAGTTAGCAAATGTCAGACGAGAATTTTCTGATAGCCTGGGTTATTGTTTACCAGTGGATGGAGGCATATTTGAACATTTATTATAGTTTTTTTTGTGTTAATTCCTTAAATAAAATTTGCTTCTTGTTTTAGTGCAGATTATTATTCTCATTATTTAATTTTCATTACTTACATTAGAATGAGATTCAACTTGTCAAAATGACAACGCCTTGTTTCAACAGTTTATCAAAGCATCGCTGGTTTTTGTTAAGGTAGCAGTTTTAGTTTTCCTGTTTTTAAAACTTGGAAGGAAAATAAATTTTGGACACTAGAATGCATTGTGTAAATGCAAAATTACTTAAAATACGTCTAAATTTGCGATTAAAACATTAACATGACAGGTAATGATCAACGGTTTTTTGTTTCAACAATTTTAAGGCACCACCTATTTTTGCTAAAATAGTAGTTTTAATTTCCTTGATTTCCCATTTGTATGAAAAGTAAAAAAATGAGTAATGATCTGGTTGTGTACAGTATTTTTTCTCTACAAGAAACATCTTGACACTTTTTCTCCAAAATAATTTGGGGAGCCAATATTTGAACATTAAGAATTTAACATGGAAATCCCTATGGTGCGTGTACACCCTGTATGTGTTTTTTACGATCTTTAAAAAGTGGTTTAAAGTTTTTTTCTAAATTTCATTCCTACAGGAGTAACAATGGGGAAAAAGTAAAAATGAGTTAAAAGGAGCTTCAAGTTAATGATATTTTCGTCCAGTTCCTCCAAAATAGGAGGATTTGCAATATTCCACCCCCAAGTGGTGGAAACGGGTATTTTGCTGTAATTTATGAATACAACATTTAATAAGTATATTTTTTAAAATTTTATTTACATTGTTATACTAAAACTATAGTTTTATCAATCTATACAAGTGAAACGACATACACATTTTCAGGGGGTACGTAAAGCATAAAAGAGAATATTGTTTCCTTTTACCTATAATATTGTTTTTCAGCGCCTGTTATTTTAACGTATTGAGCGAGGGAGGAGGGGAGCACTTTAAATTCATTTAAGATTTAGAAGAAAAAAAAATCCAGTCCATACGAAGAACGAGCATCTTGCTGGTAGAAGTATGGCAACGTAAGGCAACGGTTTCACATTAATAATAAAAATATTGGACAGCTTAATTTCTGAAACGTTGTTACGGGCTAAAAGTCGTTTAAAAATATTACATATTTAACTGCCCTATTTTCGATAAATCTAACTATTACCCGCTACTACAAGCTTCGAATTTCAAGGAATTTATATTCTTAATTAATTTGCGTTAGACTAGCTCTTGTTGCATCGGTGTTAGTCTGGTTGCATATTTAAGGCTCCCTCCAATTTTCGAATTTGGTCATTTGGTCTTCTTATCAGCCTTTTTCGGCCATTCGCCATATTGGTTGTTGCAGAATAGTTGCCTTTGCGAGACGACGTTTTGAAACGTACCTTAATTGTGTTCCATCACAGGCAACTGGCCTGGGAAATCGTTTGTGTTGTGTTTTGAGCCTTCCGGATTTGGAGATGCAGTCCCCGGGAAGGTTATTTTGCGATTTCCTAAGCCTCAAACTTAGTTTGGATTTCATCTGGGCAAGTACCTGTTTTCTTTTGGCTAAGCGGAGCCTAGAACACCTAAGGGTATGTTTCTTTGTTGATGTTTAGCTAGATTCTATGATATGATACTCTTTTGGCTCCTTGTTTTTTGCGGCGTCCTTTTTTGGACCTTTTCGTGGTCCTCTTGTGGCCCCTAATCATCTGACGAAGTTGGTCCCAGCTGCCGCCTTGAGCATTGCGAGCATGTAGAAGCCCCTCGCCAACAATAGAGAGCGAAGGTAGAAGTTCCTGCGTACACTCCTTCATCAACACGTTTACCTGCAGGTCGTTAGCTCTGCACAAACCTTGGCTGAGCCCGGCCGCCCCGCTGTTTATCAGACCCTCCGTCTGTGCTTGCTGCAGCCTGAAGATTTATCATAGCAAGGACGGTTCTAATTATTTTGGGCCACTTGAAATTTGGGAATTCGTTCTGTTTTTGTGACTGTGCTACTTCGTATCCGGCAAATGTTAGAATGCATGTAGTCTGTATTTTAAGCGTATTACTCACCTTTTTGAGGCAGTTTAAATACTTGTTTTTAATGATTTTGCTGCGGTAGTTCATTGTCATTAATTTTTAGGTTAAAAGCTATTAGGATGGTTGCGCCTCACGCCCCGTCCAAGTGACTATATTAGCGAAAGTTGTACAGCATTTCCATGACGAAATTAATTCGTTTTCGCACTTCACGTCCCGCTTGTGACATAGATTTGGATCGAATACAACCTCAGATCAACCCCGCATTTGCATGCAATTTTGCGTATCTAATATTAGTGTGCGACATTTTGACACCGTTTAGGAATTAACCATGGTCACATATCGGTTTACAAAACGCTTTAAGAAGACACAAGATCTTGGGTTCCGTAAGAGCGATATTGCTATTTTTGATAAACTTTAAGACTGCTCTTGCATAGTGGGTAATTCGTCGAATTCACCTAGTAATTCTAAATTTAAGCTGTAATAAATGTGTCATAGCCATTGTGCTATCGACAACTTGTTAGTTTTGCATTTAGCCATGTGGTTAGTCATTCTGTGATTCGATTATGCATATTAATATACTTTAATCTAGTTGTTTGAGCTACGTCAACATTTCATTTACGCTTTAATGATTAAGTAAATTATGTACCGTTACTTTGGTGAGATGACGCTTACTGCTGTGATATAAATTTGTGATATTCTGATTTGGTTTGCCATGTGATATTTTATGTGTGCATTTTAATTGTATTTGTATTTGTTTGCTAAAATTATACTGCCTTGACATCTTTGCCTGCGTATCTGATTTGTTCCTTTGCCATTAACCTTTTATTTTCCGAATTGGTTAGTAGCGCTTTCTGTAGTGTACCTTTTGATTAGCAAAGTGCTGGGTTACTTGCTACTTGGCGCCCCGATTTTTATTTTACAGCTGAAGCTTTTGAGTCTATTGTACAACCCAGGACCTCCTCCGGCTGAAAAGTCGGTTGCCTTTGCTTACTTCTTTTACAGTCTCCGTAACGGTAACAACGTATAAGAAAACTGTAGCAACATTATAAATACATGTGTATGTATATGATTGACCAATAACTGTTATGTAACTTAACACGTCAGTCTTATGCCCTTTATTAATTACGGTAATAAATTTTACTTAGCGCAAGAAGCCTTTTATTCCAGTAATTAACGCTTGATTTTATTTCATTCGGCCGATACAAGTTCGTTCCCAATAACAGCAGATAAATTTTGCAGATAACTGCGTTTGTTTGTTCTCAGAAATTCTTTCATTACCAGATTATTTTAAATAAATAAATGGTTCCAACCTTTTAATATTACTACGTTACAGATTAACTTTCAACTTTTATAATTATGATGGTAGTGTTCTCACTCCGATAAAACCATGCCGACTAAAGTTCCTCCAGCAAAAGTCATTCATATTAATCACCACTTAAAACAGGTAATAATACTTAGGAATCGACCGACACCGATAATCGGTATCGGCATATCGGCCGAATTAGGGATATAGCGGTATCGGTCATATCGGCCTTCTTTTTTGCCGATGTATCGGCAAAAATTAATATTATAAGAATATATTTATTATAAGAAGTGAACAATATAATGTAAACAATGTGGAGTATAAAATATAACTACTATGTAACACTGAAAATTCAATTTTTGTAAATTATTATATAAAAATATTAGGTTCTCGATCAAGTGTGTTGTACCATGCAGCAAAATATCTTCCAGCTTCGCCTCACTTCTAGAATGCATTGCATCAGCCAAAAATAAAAAGGTAAAGGTTCGGGATCATTTCACTTCCCCCAACTTGGGGGGAGGGAGGCTGGTATAGGGACCTTGGTTCCTTCTTCGGGCAATAACGGGAATTTCAGGATGGGTGGAGAATGCAAGGTTGACTCAGGAAAACCAACTAAAACCCTGAATCACAGAAGACGACCACGGGAATCAAACCCACGACCTCCCGAATTGTTAGCAGACATGGTAACCACTAGTCCATAGAGATCGGTCCATCAGCAAAAACATTCGATCAGGTGATGCCATTTCAAGGTCTTGCATCATCACAAATTGTTAACAGTATTAACTAATAGGTCACGAGTAAAAATGATTGAGTTAAACTGCATTATTAAAACGAAACGACAAGAAGAGACCTCCATAAGCAAAACTAAGCATGAGTTCGTATTTAGGGGATTACCCCGCCCGAATCCAGCAAGCAGTGGCGCACACGTGCATGCATGTAGTAAAAAAGTAGTGGGAGAGAGCAATGAGAATATATCGGCCTCGATTATATCGGTATCGGCCGATATATCGGTATCGGCCAAAAAACCCGTATCGGTCGATCCCTAATAATACTTGCATGTAGTTATTTGTATACATAGATATTGAAGTTTAACTTTTTATCACAAATGCGTCAGTACTTTGGAGGAATTCCACTTTCTGTACCATATATCAAACATTTTTAAAAGGTCACCTCACTAAGCATAAAAAGTCGATATGCCAAATTTTTCTAAATGAACTTTTTCAATAATATGTTAACTAAATAAAAACCGTGTTTCTCTATCAGCCTCGTCAGTGTTAAAAGCTCCCTGAATATTCAATTTCAGACCCATGTTTTTCTCATTGTTTTGTGTGCTAGGGTGAAATTAAGATTTTATGGCGAAAATAGAAGCGAATGTCGTAAAAGTAAGTTGTCACTGTCAGTTAAAACGTATGCGTTGGAATAGAAGAAAAAATATTATCTAAATTTAATAATTTTGCAACTTTATTCTCACTAAAATTAGCCAGAATGACTTCAATCACTTAAATCGTCGTTGCAAATATATTGCACACAATTTCATACGTATCAAACAGCGTGTAAAACGTTTTCGTTGCCAATATTTATGCAATATATCGTTTTGGGATTTTAATAAAAGAAAACAAATGAACTCGAAATTGTCAAAACTATGGGAATTGCCTCTTTTCATATGCACCCTATGTTTTCCAACCTTAATCCTCAGTTATGTATCTAAATCTCCGAAGGGAAAGAAGTATTCTGTGAAAACGATTTTATTTATTTATAGCAAAGTGCTCTTTGTTTATAACTGAATTTGATTTAAAGCAAACATAGAACTGTATGTATTTAAAAATGTATGTATTCTTTGTCATTCTATATTCAAATAAAGATTGAACAGAAAAAAATTGAAAATTAAGCATTTCTATTAAGAGGACACCTCCCTTAAGCGGACAAAAACCGTGACACCACGGTGTCCGCTTATAAGAGATTTCACTGTATATGACATAATTTACTTTCAGAGTTTCTCTCAATATTTACTTGATATTGTTGTCAGGGTACCAAAGAAACAAAAAGCAATTACGCCAATATGTTTAAAACACTGCAAAGAAAGCGAATCATTACTAAAACAAAATTAAACTTTTTATATTCCAGTATAATGTTCGATGATTGGCGAATTGAAATTATTATTTCCATTAAACTTACAAAAATACAGAAAAATACGTAGTGAGAAAAATCACAAGAGTACACACCTATTTCCGATTATGCGATTTTCTTCAAAAGCTTGCTGTCGCATCTACATAGTACACAAAACTTATATATGAAGAAGTTTCAACGTCATACCTCTTTTCGTTTTTGAGATATTCTGTTCACAGACAGACACACAGACCACTAAAAAATGTTTTATGGGTTCAGGGGACTCTAAAACGTGAAGATCTGTTGAAAACTCAATTTCGAATTTTTGGGGTGAATCCAATACTTCCTTTATTGTAAAAGGAAGTAAAAATGGCTGAAGAACATAGAAATAACTTTTTTCTATTTTCATAAGCGTTGAAAAATTGAACTTTTGCTGATAACTCGAAAACAAAAAATGAATGCCAAATTTGAATTTCAGCATTAAGTTTTTCCTAAAAAAAAAGAGATTGAGGATGGAGGTCTATTTTTCCATATCTTCTAGTTACCGAGATTTCCTATGAAAACATCCAAATTTAGCCCAGAGATAAAGATAAAAACAAATAACACATTTAAAAGACTTACAATGCTTAAAATCACTTATTTGGTAATATTGCCTATTAAAAATTGATACAAGTTTATAATTTTAATCGTTGGGGCACTGTCAAAATTATAGTAAATTTTAATTAGACCAAAAGTGCTATTACGTAAGCAAATAATCTTTACTTATATATTGTGTAGCAACCTAACTAATAAAAAATTATATAAACATTATTGTTTTAAATTACTGTTATAGATATTAACGATACAAGTTTGATTATGAGCATCTTAACGGAACGAGTTTGACTGCCACAACGAGGCGGTGTGCCGAGTTTTGCGGCAATCAAACGAGTCTCGTTAAGTGCCGTAAGCAAACGTGTATTGTTCAATATTTTATCTTCATCAATAAAATATGATTTAATGTATTTTTTTATATAAAAAAAGTGCGGTAGAAGCTCTTAACAAAACTAAAATTAATTTGGCTAATAGTCTATAACGACACAGATGAAGATAAAATTATTAAAGACGTGCAAAGAGTATATTACTATGAGATAGGGATGGTTGTCAAATCACAGACCTATTCTTTTCAATCTAGTTCATTTGTTGGAGCAGGTGCACCTACTGATGCTGAGAACGGCCCTGATAACTACGAAAAAAGCCACATTTTTGTATTTATTAATTTATGTTTAATATTCCAACAAGTAAATTATGGGAGGCCCTGGAACAATCGAATATAAACAATAAACTAATTAGAGCTCTCCAAAATTTTTACTCTAACCTTACATCAAGAATTAAAGTGGGAAGCACAGTATCTGAAAAATTCATAGTAACAAAGGGTTTAAGGCAAGGGTGCTGCATCTCACCAACTCTTTTTAAAATATATACAGTGTGTCCCATGATTGATGTTACAAGAGATGAGATGTACTAAAAATGTTTGAATTTTATTTTAAGGTTCTGGGATTCGGTCCTGCTTGGTTTGAAAAGAATTTTAAGAATATTTTCAATTTTTGAAAGACAAGTAGGCCTTGACAGGGAAGCGAAAACTATTTTATTTTCAGGTAAACTACCCTTTTTGCTCATGATACGGCAAAATTCTATTAAGGAAAATTGTTTAGAATGATAAATTATGGCCCTATACAAAATTTCAAAAAGATCTGTCAAATTAGGAAAAACCGTTATTTTTTAAATTATTTTATTTTATTATCAGGTAAACTACCCTTTTTATTCATGATATAGCAAAATTGTATGAAGAAAAGTTGTTCAGAATGAGAAATTATGGCCCTATACAAAATTTCAGAAAGATCTGTCGACTTAGATTTAACCGTCATTTTTAATAAATGCAATTTGTTTAATCTAAAAAATAACGTTTTAATCTAAGTCGACAGATCCCTCTGAAATTTTGTATAGGGTCATAATTTCTCATTCTAAACAACTTTTATTAATAAAATTTTACCGTATCATGAACAAAAAGAGTAGTTTACCAGAAAATAACATACAATTATCTAAAAAATAATGGTATTTTTATAAGTCGACATATCTTTTTGAAATTTTGTATAGAGCCATAATTTATCATTCTAAACAATTTTTCTTAATAAAATTTTGCCGTATCATGAACAGAAAGGGTGGTTTACCTGAAAATAAAATAGTTTTCGCTTTCCTGTCAAGGCCTACTTGTTTTCCAAAAACTGAAAATATTCTTAAAATTCTTTTCAAACCAAGCAGGACCGAATCCCAGAACCTTAAAGTAAAATTCAAAAATTTTTAGACCATCTCATCTCTTGTATGTAAACGATGACGTCACTTGCATTGTATAGTTTCTATGTGTTCCATTGTACCCAAGACAAACAATTTTCGCAAACCACTACAAACACAAAGATCTAATACTGCAGATAATTACTGCACAGCAATACAATGTTCAGTCCTCCTCTAGTGTAAAGGCGTAAGCAGTGTTACACCCGTATGCATAGTCGTTCACCAGCAGCTCGCCGGAGTTTCGTTATGAATAGTATGTTGGCGGCACTGTACGTCTATGTCAAATTCGAGGTTATCAAGTTAGGTTTTCCGTCAGTTTTGACAGAAATTGACACAAAATCTAACCTGCTAACCTTGAATTTGACATAGACGTACAGTGCTGCCAACATACTATTCATAACAAAACTCCGGCGACTCGCCGGCGAACGACTATGAATACGGCTGTTAGATTTTCTCTTCGAAACAGTCAACCATAGAGCGCCTTTCTATCACGCGATTTTCAAAAAGCACGTGCGTTTGTTTACATCGTTCGCCTGCCTAACGTGGCTTTAATATAGAATAATTTAATAAAGGCTTGCATAACTTTGTCCATGGCATTAAAAAAGAGAGGATAGAACGGAGTGAATAAGTAGTAATCAAATTCAGCAACGATTTACAAACAGTAGAAAAGGTAAATTAGTGATTTGGGGAATTAACTACTTATTTCAAGAATTACATGTTATGTATTTTTGAGTGGGTGAAACATTTTATGACTGTTAACAATCGTTTCCCATGTTCAAGTGAGAATTGCTTAAATTTATACCTGAAGCCTGTGATGTAAATCTACGGAATCAGGAAATTCATCTTGTTGCTATTCCATTCGATGCTACTCTTGAAGCTTTGACAAGGTTCTGAAAGAAGAGGAAATTCATATTACGTATCTTTGCTGGTCATTTACTTACTGAAATATTTTTAGAAATTTACGAATATTGTACTGTTATACAGTGTGTCTAGTGGCATAGCAAACATAGAAAATTTTGTTACAAATTAAAATTAACTGGATCTGTAATGACCAAAAACGAAGCATGACTTATTATATTATAGTCAAAATTGAGGAACCTGTCAATAAGTAACTTGAGTAAAACGAAGTAAACGAATTCATTTTATGCACACAAAGAGACCGGTTTGACAAAGCTTCTTGTGCAGCACAGAAGGCATGTAAAGGCATGTTGAACCTTATCAGAATGTATCACTGGCATTTCCTTATGCTGCATATGCCATCAGACACACCATACCGATTGCGGCAGGTAACTAGGACTATAGCAAAAGCAAGGGAACCTTACATGTGGCCGTAATTGTATTTAAAAAATTTAAAAATCGAATGTATACCTTGTATTTATAATGATCCTAACGACCTACCACTATCGTACATTGATTGTTTGTTTGTTAAACACAATTACGGCCACACGTAAGGTCTCCTTGCTTTTGTTATGATCCTAGTTGTCTGCCGAAATCTGTATACGATACATAACGCTGCTAAACGCAGTTTTGTGTATTTTAGGTTATATTACAGGTATACTGCAAGTACTGTTTGAAACTATTTAACCAAACCTTCTCTAACGATAAATAATCTCACCAACCATTGGCGAATGAGAAATACTTATATCACGGCTTACTTTTCGTAAATGTCCCATATCCATAACATTAAAAAACCGACTATTAACACGTAACGACGTAACTACCACAAAACAATAACTACACCAACACCAGTGTTGCCAGATCGAATAATATACTATTATAATACGAGTTTTATAAGAAGCATTTTGTAGCACGCACGGATTTAGGGTAAAAATTATCGTACATTTTATCCTATTATAATATTTTGGATAGTACATAACAAAATGTGATACACGCACACAACTTCCTTTTACAGTGATCTTATAGTTACCCAAAAAATTGATTTTAAATTTTTAAGCATTTGTTAAATATTTTCAAAAAATTACAAATTCTACGAAAACAGTACAAAATAGAGCGTTAGTTGAAGAGACAAATTTTATCTAGAATTTTAAGTTATTCAAAAATGTAATAATATACCGGGTGTTCTATTTAAAATAGGAGTTAATTAAAAAAATGAAAAGAAAAAAAAAAGAAACCCGTTTCAGAAGTATTCAACTGGAAAATCGCCTATCGCAGATCAATACACATTAAAAATGTAATAAAAATGTGATGTTTGAAAAAAATTCGGTTATGCGATTTTCTTCAAAAGCTTGCTGTCGCATCTACATAGTACAAAAAACTTATATATGAAGTTTCAACGCCATGCCTCTTTCCGTTTTTGAGATATTCTGATCACAGGCAGACAGACAGACAGACAGACAGACAGACAAACCAATGAAAAAAAATATGTTTTTTGGGTTCAGGAGACTCCAAAACGTGAAGATCTGTTGAAAACTCAATTTCGAATTTTTGGGGTGAATCCAATACTTCCTTTATTGTAAAAGGAAGTAAAAATATAACTACAAGAATAAAATAATTGTGAAATAAATCCGATAAGAGCTAATAATTAAACCGCTAATCGAAAATGCCTGCGGGATGATTTTTTTGTGAAAGATGCAAGTCGAAAGTGGGCATGTGGAAAGTCGGTGATATATGTAATCAGCTTATTATCATAAATAATAACAGCACCGAATTAAATTTCAGCACCTTGTGGTTAATACCGGTTCGGCAAAAATATCTGCACGTAACTGTCATATCGATGATACGGTCAATATTAGTACTTACCTGCCAAATTTGTGAGAATTTTTAATAATAGCCAAACTATCGTACATTTTGCCATTATCGTACATGTGCTATCGTACATCGCACGACTGGTGAAATTATCGTACAAAAACGATCATTATCGTACATCTGGCAACACTGACCATCACAAAACAATACCTAATTACACCCATATATATAATACACATATATTGCTAGTAGGGCCTGGAAACGTCCGAAAACATTACGGCGCCGACATAGTTTCACTTAGAGTATAATGCGTCTCGTGCGCATGTGTGAGAATTCGAACTCCGCCTTTAGAAGCGAATTTTAAACTTGACCACTTCCCCATTGGGCGGACGACGCCGCCCCGCTTGCGCACAGCTCACCATTGTACATTGAAGAGTTGGTTGTCTGTCTCACTTCCTTCGTGAGTTTCCCACTCATAGCCGCTAGCAATATAGTAAGTATTAGATATATGCTAATTACACCAATAAGAATAACGCTAAACAGTGTTGCCAAATCTTTATTTTTTTCCGTAATAGAAATTTAAAAAATGGTAATAGATTTGGCAGTTTGGGTAATAGACATAATAATAATTTAAATTCTACTCAAATCCGTCAAAAATATCATTTTTTTATGTTAGCTTTTTTTTTAACTCGGTCTTTGACCTCTGTAGACTAGTAGTAGTAGTATAAGTTGTGGGGAGACTGACGTCAAGCAAGTAGGCCTTCATAGGCCCTTTTTGGCAACCCCGTGGAAAAGGTCCAGGCATGCAGAGTACCAGGTACCTTAGTCCTACTTAGAATTTTGTAGACTAATTAAGGAAAGTTATATAGCCCAATCTTTTTATATATAATTCCAAATAACGAAATTCTAAGGAAACAATTGGCAACAAGCATTATCACTAGACTGATTTGTAGGTTAGGTTTCATGTTGAATGGTTGACATTTAATTAGTTTAAATTTTAGTTGTCCCTATTATAAACTTGATATCTGATTTTATAAATTAGTTTTAACTAGATAGGTATTGAACTGAGGACAATTTCAGTTTATAACAAACAGAACTACAATTTAAAATAATTAAAATGTAAATCAGTCAACATGAAACCTAACCTACCTGCAAAAATAATAACCAGAAACGTATGTACCAAAAAAATTCTATCTAATGGCAATGCTTTCCCGAGATTGCATTTCATATGAAAAAAATTGACCATATAATTGCGATGACTATTTACTTGACACAAGAGCGGATACATTTTTAAAAGTGTAATAGCCTACGATTGCCCCATGCCGAGCAACAGATTTTGTTTCAACATAAAAAAATAAATTTAATAGAAACGTAATAGAATAGTAATAGAAATTGCAAAACATAATAAATTTTGCTTTAACAGTAATCGTGTAATAGGCGAGGGTAAAAAGTAAGAAATCTGTTACTATAGTAATAGGGTTGGCAACACTGACGCTAAATAAAGTATTACATTGCTATAGTAGGTCCTGGGAACACGTGAAAACATTACGGCGTCGATATAGTCTCACTCTGAGTACCACAAAGCAACCACTAATAGAGGAGTTTCTTAAATGCACCTGTCAAATAATTGTTAGGGACCGGCCCACCCGTCGGAGGGCGCTAGTATCGCCACTCGGCAAGGTTGTGAACCAAACTATAATATTAATGATGGGTCGGTACTACTAAAATGCTATATTGTATTCCGAGCAAAAGTATCTCTATGTGGCTCCCGTCCAGCCACGTCACATAAAGTATAACAGGGCGACGCAAGTAGGCCAGTAGTAGGGTTTTCAAGTGACTTTTTTATGTGGATTTTCTAACCTCAAAATTAACTCAACACACAAAATGGAGCACTCTTGTACAAATTACTATTTCGTGCCCAATTTGGGTACAGAACGCTAGTAACATAATATACTGAGAAACGTCAAAAGTAATCAATCATCGCAAATTTTGAATATTTTATACTTTTCTAGGTTGTGGAAAAAATGGTATGTATTATTCGGATTAAAAGTGGCTCTGTTTGACTTGCAATTTTTGCGTTTGCTCGACTACGCTGCGCTTCGCCTTGCAAATGCAAACATAATTGCTCGTCAAACAAAGTGCCACTTTAATCCTAATAAAGCAATATACTTAAGTAATAACCGGACAATTTTCATAACCGAATTATTTGCATTCGAATGATATTAATAACCGAATGCTTATTTGAATAATCATTCGAATACATTTTGGCTCTCGATTCGTTTCGATTAAAAGTCAGCCGGTTGGCGGTTCACCGTCATCTGCATCGACATCGTAACTTGCAGATAGCAGAGGAACCACAACATAATATATGTACGGTCGGCGCCTTAGAAATCGGGACACGTAATATGTTCTTCTAGTCTTTGGAGTATTCTTGCTCCGGTTACTTCATTAATGTGAGATGGCATTTCATAATTGACAAACAATAAACAATCTGACGTAACAATTAAAACCATAATAACTGTAAAAACCCAGTTTATACACTTAAAAAATACATGCAAAATATATGATAATAGTGTGTAGTGCCCGATTTCTAAGGCGCCGACCGTACATTATGTGTTATGTATTGGAAATTAAGAGGTATTTATTAAGAAGTGTAGAAATAAAGAAATATGCGAAACTGCTTGCTAATCGTGGTAAAACGTTTATCTTTATCGATCGGGCAGGTTAAAGGCCCTTTGGAGATGTAAGCAAATAAAAAATTGTTTTATAGCTTGATGCGTTTGCAGTTTTTAGGAGTTCAGGTTTCAGGTCCCCAGGTAGTTACGCGATAACCAAATGGTGTTTTCAATACAACCTGCTTTGTTTATGAGTTATGACGTATTTATATTTACAGAATTTTGAGCACTGCGTAGATCGCTGAGATACGGCACGTAGTACCTTTGAATAGAGGTTTTATATTCAAAGCGTAGTACGTATCAGCATGAGGTTATTTTTTATTCAAATACTTGGAACGAAAACCGAGTTACATAGGTTATTTCAATAACCGGATAACCGATTATTTTTCATTCGAATAAGCCCATCACTATACTTAAGTACTAATTTTCTTCAAACGTCAGTAAAATGTCATATTATACTGCTTGATTGATGATGCTAAACTGTCACTTCATTGGCATGACATCTAATATCTCCGCTGACGACTTTATCTCCGCTGACGAAATAAAGTATTTTTTTTGTTCACGACGTTTAACACTTGAAGAAAAAATACGATATGTTATTCGGAGCAAAAGTATCTTTATGTGGCTCGCTGGTATTATCTGCCTTGCAAGCTCGACAGATAAATCGCCTAGTCACGCCACATAAAGTATAACTTTTGCTCCTAATAATATAAGGTTATTCTAATACAAAAATATTTGTGCATCTCTGCCTAGAAACAAAAATAAAATGAAAACAATAAATGATTAGGTAGATAAAAAGATGTGCATCTCAAGAAATAAATTAATGTGCCTGTGGAATTTATTAAAACCTTTACTTTGCATTAGTTTTTATATAGTAGATATTTTTACTTACTTGCGGAATTTGATGGTTTTCCCTGGCTTCCATACATTGATACAATCATAGGCACAACAGTACTGAACCATTTTAAAATTTCTTATACGTTACGAGGGATGCTCTCTTAATAGTCAGTAGCAGGCAATTGTCAAACGTTCCGATTTCCTTGTGAAACGTAGTTAATTTTGTAAGTTAAGTAGTTGTGCATTTTTAATTCAGTTAAAATGAGCATTCCGCGAACTGCCTTTAGAGCTGTGATTTTCTATGACTATAAAAGGCAGTTAGGATGCCAGCAAAGCCATGAAAATTTGATAGCAGCTTTTGGCGATGCTGCCCCTTCATTATCCGCTGTTACTCATTGGTTCCACGAATTTCGATGAGGACGAGAGCTGCTAGAAGACGAAGCAAGACCTGGAAGACCTGCGAAAGCTACCTGTTCAGAAAATGTTGATCGTGTGACAAGCTTGATTCAGTCCAATCGAAATATTACTTATAGGGAGATTCAGGAGGAAGTGAAGATTGGATACTCGGCGGTAAATACCATTTTGCATAAACATCTTGGGGTAAGAAAGCTAGCAAGCCGTTGGATACGGCATTTGCTCTCAGAAAGTTAAAAACAGGATCGAGTAGACTGGTGTAAATTTACGTTGCAAAAATTTGACGGAGGAGGTTCCAAGTAAGTGGCATACTTTGTAACAGGTGACGAATCTTGGGTATACAGTTACGACCCTGAAACTAAACAGCAGTCGAGTGTTTGGGTATTCGAAAATGAAGACTTGCCCACGAAAATTATTCGTGGCAGAAGCGTCAATAAGAAAATGATTTCTGTTTTTTCCGCCGAAGTGGTCCTGTTGTTGTTATTCCACTTGAAGATCGCAGAACTGTTAATTCTGAATGGTACTGCGAAGTGGCTTTACCACAGATGTTTGGAAAATTACAGACAGATCGCCAAAAGACCGGTTTGCGTAACATCTTTGTCCATCATGGCAACGCATCCTCCCACACTGTTCCCAGAACATTGGATTTTATGAAAGATTCAGGTGTTCAATTGGTAACTCATCCTCCGTATAGCCCAGATCTGGTGCCGTACGACTTTTTTTTGTTTCCAACTGTTAAAAAAATGATGCTAGGTAATAGTAATTTACGTTACAAGACCGAAATGTAGTGTTTTACAGGTCGAGCCAAGTAGATTGTAAGGCTCGCCTGCGGCTCGCCCTGGAAGCTTGGGGAGACCTGCAAAACACTTTCCGGTCGTGTATCGTACAATATTTTTTTTACGACAACCGAGTCCATACTTACAAACTTGCGAATTCACTTTCTCAAACTCAAAAAAATTATGACATTAGTATCTATTATTTGGCGTATACAAACAATAACACACACTTGATTCCATAGTAACGAACGCATAAGGGACCGGCAAAAGCTTTTATTTACTCTTGACTTGTTAAAAGGTCATTTACTGTCGTCTGAACTGATTCGGTAAATGAGTCTTTACAGGCCAGGTGCCTTTAAAGTTTTGCTGTCGTCTGAACTAACCGCTAAATGAGTCTTTACAGGCCAGGTGCCTGTAAAATGCTGCCATCGTGACTTTACAAGCACCTTGTTTTTTAATAGATACATCCTTTATTAATCACTAATATGAATTTTTAGGATTTTCAGCAAGAGGAAATAAAATGTTGTACGCGGCTCGCTTGCAATTAGCCTTTATTAGGGCTCTCCGGATTACAAGGCCCGCTCCTACGTCGCTCACCCTGCAAATAATCCGGCTCGCCCATAAAGCCTAAGCTTGCAACGTAAATAACTATTACCGGTCCCTGATGCCCGTTTTCCGATCTTGACCGGCAAAACGTTACTTTCTGGCGAAAAAATTCTCCAGAAACCGCATATTTTCTGGTCGGTCGTAAAAAAAAAGATTTAGCAGCGCAGATGCAGCAGTTACAGAGTTTCAAAGAATTTTTGAGGACCTTTCAGACAATGAATTTTCCGAATATTTTAAAAAGTGGTTTCCAAGAATGCACAAGTGTATTAGTCTGAATGGAGAATATTTTGAAAAACAATAAAGATTTTTTGTTAAAAAATGCAACGGTCTTTTAATAACTAACAATTTTCAGCGCAACCCTCGTATACACATAATTAAGTGAATTTAACTGACAAAGTACCCATGAAACGCACAATTGCCGTAACAACGCTAATGTTAGAAAAGGAAAGGAGTTCCTTCTGCAACGGAGGAGCTGTTCTCGCATACTGGTTCGCAATTCGACGACTTTCCAGTAGTGTATACAGTTCGCTGGGGAAAATATAGTATTTAGAATTCTTAAAATTTTTCACGCATGCGCAATCCCCTTTGCAACACCGGTTCTAAATGGAAACTGAGCTAATATACTTGAAACGCCCTGCTGAAAAAGGATACTAAAGTCGAGTAATCTTGAACAAAATTTAATACCAAATAAGAAATTGTTCTATATAATCGCAATATAAACAAAACGACTAACCTAATTACGAACTATAAACAACTAACCTAACTATACTACATCTAAGGTGAGACGACAGTACAGAGCCTTATGGCAAATAGTGATGCCATGTCTCCACAAAAGTGTTCTGTAGTAAATACGCAGTGATTACAAAAAAACAAATTCGGCTATATTATACTTGGTACGTTTTTGTCACTGGCATTCTCCGTTGTCTCAAATACATATTTTTTTTAATCGGAACTTGTCATAGTTTCTTAATGAATAAAATGCGGTTTTAACAAGCATAAACTTTAGTGGATTTGATATAAAGTAAAAATAAATAAAATTTCATAACGGCAGTAAATGCTGCCAAAATGTAATTTTTAATGTTATCAAAGATCGACACCCGAGATATTATAAATAAATAATAAACAACGGATTACCCGTAATTAGCTTGAAAACAGTTTTTTCTTTATAAGTCACGATCTTAGCCTAGAGAAGATTCGATTAAATTACATTATTTATTATGGCCAAAAAAATCAAAAAGTGTTAAATACCTTTTTACGTCACTCCACACAGACCTGAGCAGTAATTAATTACTTTGTAATGAAATTACTAATTAAATTCCTTTTTGTTTATTTGTCTTGGAATTGAATTACTTTTCCAAATAAGGTAATTGTAATTAGGAATTGCCATTTTTGTTAAAAAGTACTTGACAATTACTTTTTGAAGGTAATTTATTACTACATTTAATTACTCAATTACTTTTGTGTAATGAAATTACTCTAAAATATTTAAATTACTTTACAAGTATTTGAATTACTGAGCTAAATGAAATTACTCGCGGTATTTGAATTACCTTATGGTAATACCCCCAAGGGTTTTGCTAGGGGTGTTAGTACAACTTCACCATCGGAAACACCTGATGTTTTTGTTAAGTTTGCTTGAAAACATTTCACTCCTTGCCTATTTATTGAAACTGTAACTACTCTGAGTTTCTAGTTTTCACCAACTGGAAGATGACTGATCACTCCTGCTAACATTAATATCTGTGGCACTAACATCAGCAGCAGAAAGTAGGACTTCTTTCTTTTTATTTGATTGTGTATTCTTGTACGAAGGTTGTTAAGGTATAAAACTGTTTTTACGACACCTCGAGGTACGAGAGTGCGACAAAACCTATCACGTCCGGGAAATGTCACTACTTGCCCTAAAATTCTCGAGAACAGGCTAATAGCTACGGCTGAATACGCTCAGGGAGATAGGTGTGGTTCTTCGAACAGCACGAATTAAGGACAAGCTTGACGACGTATACAGGGTGTGTGAAAATAAAGAGGGCGCCACTGGTTTCGAGATGAGGCCCACGTCTAACAGAAACCCAAAGGGCCAAACGGGGTTGGAGTGTGTGTGTAGCTTCGGAGGTCTCCGTAGACGGCAGATAGAGCGTTAGAACCTACCTTGTCGCTCACAAAATTCGTCCAGGATTTGCTTTAGACAAATCATACAACACTATCATTAATTAAACTGAAACACAGCATCTAGCATGAAGAAAACACATCGCAACATTTAACAAAAGGGTCTATTGCTCATTAGACACGTAAAGATAATTGTTAATACAGTGAAATTTACAGTAATGAGTGTATCTTAACTGTTAAAATAATAGGCGCCGGAAAATGGCGTCGCATATTGAAATCCCACTCGCACTGCGTACTGCCAGAGCGTGTTGGGGCTTGAACAAAATAAATGGACCTAGCCCTACAACTTTAATTGAATTACAAGGCAAAATATCCACAGGTTGGTCCTAATCAAGTGCCAGATTGAACGCATAAATTCTAAACCGCTCACTTAACTCCGCCATTGGTAAACAAAGTTTCAGTGGAATGCGAACACAAACATGGCAGGCATGGGGCCTTTATTCAACTCGCACTTGTTTAATTAGCGAGGAAAACTTCAGGGCTCCGCGTTGGCAACTTATACATGCAGTACCTTTTCTTCTCTTGGGGGGGGGGGGGAGTCTCCGTTCCAAGATGCTCCAGCTGGTGAACAGGCGAGCTTTCAAAGCTACGAAACAGGGGGAGAACAGAGCCGCTAGGCTGCGATGGCCGCTGCCGCGATATCGATAAGCACTGGAGATGATGGGCCCAGTAGGTTCCTTGTTAGAAGTCTAGAATGTACCCGGGACATTGACGGGATACAACCAATTTGCCCAAGGGATAAGCCGCCTTCCGTGAGATCATCCGCGCTAGCGGCTATGTGGACCAAAAGGCCCATTAGACGTCAAAGAAAGGACCCGCCTGGCTTTATCGGGCACACCAACAAAAACGCTCACACTATGCCACTTGCCCTCATCGCGTCTGTCGCACGACTCTCTTACATAACGGAACTCTCTTTTCGGGAAATTACACTTTCAGAAACGTAATCTAACGGTAGGCGGTCCGCCCTCACGGCACGAGCTGCAGGGGGGCGGCGAAAAACCACACTACAAAAACTGCTTGCAGTTAATCCGAAGGTTCGTGACCGAATGCTCCTGCAGCGACGCTGCACTCAAGAAATGCCGGGGAGGGGTTGCTCGTTCGCGCCAAAACACAAACCGATCGATATTCAACTGTTGCACCAGCCAGACGAAAGCCAGATAAAACATTCATTCTCTCTCATTCCTGCTCACGCAAACTCTTAAATCGAGCGAAATAATTTCTGCTGAAAACCGGGCGTTTGTAACGAGACTCGCTTCCGCAGACCGATCGATAAAAAGCCCACGTGCATTCAGGCGTCGCGTAAGAATTCGTGAAGTCTGCGCGGTTTGGAAGATGCTCTTATACAGCGGACATCAAAAATTAGAATACAATGCGGAATTTTCTCCACTGTTCCAAACAAGGTTATTGAGGATCACCAAAATATGATTACTTGGTGAAATGATTTAATTCTTTTGGGAACAAGAACAGTACATAAGACATGACATTTTTTTATCTTATTAACAAGCAGTTGCTCTATCTAAGGTAACTAATATTATGTTAAAGTTTTAACTTCAACAAAGGTTACTAGGATTATATATTTGTGATGGTATACAGCGTGGTGACTTACGCGACGCAGCATAGGGATTTCAATGGTAACTTGTAAATGTTTGATTATTGACTCTCCTATTTTTTTAAAAATTAAAGTGCAAAGAAGTTTTTTGTAGAGAAAAAAATACTGCATCTGTACATACTATTGTTTATAATTTTCTATTTTGCGAAAAAATTAAGTAAATAAAAATGCAATTTAAAAAAAAACGCTGATGCCTTGGAATTATGTAAACAAACAACATGTACATTTACTTTTGTCTTTGCTGTTTGACGTTTATAACTGATTATTAAATTCTGTTCTCGTTAAAATGTATTCGTTTTTTCTAGAGAAATTGCTGTAGGTATCTGTACATACCATCGTTTATAATTTTCCGGAACCGGAAAAATCAAAGAAATTAGTATCTATAGGAAGAAGGATTTAATTAAATACCATAACAAAACGTAATTATGTACCATCGAAGTCATAGAAAACTGGGACAGGAAAAATACGCAGATACCCTTGTTTCCGAAAAGTGTAGTTTAGGTGTGGCATTTTGACTGAACAGTATTAAAGGTGGGCTGTCTCTTTTAATAATGTTCAGTTCAGTCAAAATGCTACATCTAAACTACACTTTTCGAAAAACAGGGTAACTACGTAATTTTCCTGTCCCAGTTCTCTATGACTTCGATGGTACGTATAATCATAATACAAAAACACAAAAATTAATAAATTATAAAAAATGTTCAAACAAAGCACCATTAACTACTAAACAATGACCAAACCTGTCGCAAAATTGCCGTCTAGCATTTGCTAACTGATATTATGATATTTTATCGCATTGGGATTGAATACAATTTTTTAGCTCTTCAATAGTTTGAAAGGTTCTTCCAGAGTAAATTTTCGATTTTAAATGTCCCCAAAGAAAAAAATCGTTGGGCGAAAGATCGGAGGACCTAGTAGGTCATTTAATTAAATAATTTGGATCAATCACCTTATTAGAAAAACTGTAGTTTACACATTCGCGCACTTCACGAGTGTTGTGTACGGGGCACCCATCCATCTGAAGCCAAATCTCTTGATCGTCTCTAGCAACTTCGGTCACCGCCGGAGCTATATCATTTTCTGACAACTGCAAAAAACGCTCTCCTGTGAGGTTTTCACTTAAAAAAAATGGTCCTATAATGTGATGAGCTAGTATTCCTTCCCAAACATTAACTTTTTGGGGATATTGGGTCCTGGTTTGTAAAATGTTGCGTGGATTTTCAGTAGCCCATACTTTGCAATTTTGCACATTTGGTTGATTATGCAGTGTGAATGTTCATTCATCCATAAACAAAACGTTATTCAAAAACCCCGTCTTCGTTACATTTTTCCATAATTTGGAAGCAAAACGCACTTCTCTTCTCAGACTCGGCTGTGAAGCAAGCCAGTATCTTATGCTATTTGCCTTAAACTTATACTGGGATTTGCAGCTACTCCTGCCAAATCATTCAAGGCGTTGTCATTTTCCTCATGTTGCTGCACGTTTTCAGCGTAATTGTTAAATTTACAATTATTTAATACTGTGCCTGTAGTTTTAAATTTACGTATTAATCTATTAATCATTGAACTACTTGGAATTTGCCGATTCGGATATTTTACGCTAAACAAGTTACATACTTGACGAGCACTATTTCCAGCATAAAACCATTTTATCATTTCTACGTTTTCTTCAATTGAATACACCGAAAGGTAAAAGAGGCTATAGATCATGAATAAATGAATGAATGAATGAATACATTTTAACGGGAAGAATATTTAATGATCTGTTATAAACATCAAACAGCAATGACAAAAGTTAATGTGCATGTTGTTTAGTTACATATTTCCAAGGCACCACTGATTTTTTCGAAATTAGCATTTTTTATTGATTTAATTTATAGGGTTCCGAAAATTGGAAAATTATAAACAATAGTATCTACAGATGCAGTATTTTTTTCTCTACAAAAAACTTATTTACACTTTAATAAAAAAAATAGGGAAGCCAATAATCAAACATTAAAAAATTTCTATTGAAATCCCCATGCTGCGTCGCGCAAGTTACCACCCTGTATAGAGTGTACTTAAATCAAACAAGTAGAGCCACTCACTGTCGGTTCCTATGATGGCAAAATTCCGATTTGGATGACCTTGAACGGCTCCTGGGTGGTACTTTTCGATAGTACTAACAGATGGCGCCATTAGTTTACCACATCATGTTTGGTAGTAGAGCCAGTAGCTGGCTCTGATTGGTAGAACTTTGTTCTGCCATCTGGTAGCCAAGCTTAGAAATTCTCCCTAAGTCACTGTCCCTGGCACTCTAGACAGTTTTCAGCATTTGGCATAAGTGTCTCTACTTGTTTGATTTATGTACGCTGACAATACCCACGTCTACGCAGCTGATCGGTTCATTTACATTATACATACCAAAAACTAGAACAAGGTTTCTTTAGTTGTGTGAATCTGAAATTTTAACTGGCAACTGAGATGTGAATAAATCTGAAATTATTTCACAACGTTACTGTCAATAATACCTAGAATGAGTTTAGTTTCAAAAGCTGGAATTATTTCTTGCTTAGAAATCGCTATAACTATGGGAAAATTGCATATTTATCTAGTTTTATAACTGATTTGTAGTGCAGTTTTTGATATTAAAACTTGATATGAGATATAACAGGTTCGAACTATTCACATGACAGTTAAAGTCATTTCATAAAAATAAAAAAAAAATCTGGTTTGTAGATTTAGAATTTGTCCTAGTTTCTTTTGGTAGCAGTAGTACATGTACATTATAAGTAATTAAAATATGTCATGTAAGATCTCTAAAGGACCCTTGTTCAACGAACAATTTAGTGGTATAATTTATAATTTTTGTATAATCAAGGTTAATTAGTTATTAATAATTTTAGATTTTCAATCATTTCCAATGTTAATAAGTTGTATTTTTTTGGTAGAAGGGATAATCAGACCATTTGTGCACCGCCAATTAATTCCAGTGTTATCTTTTGTTTCCAATAAAACTAGCTGTAGGAAAAAAGCAGGTCATTGTTATTATTACTGTTGCTATCTAAACATGCACCAATTTGATGCAGAGAAACAAAATTTGTATCCTTAACAAGCGTCAGTTTCAACAAAATTGCTTTGTATTTTGTTTATATACCTGATGGTTGATAGTTAAAAATAACTGAGCTTGAATGTCAAATTCAAGGTAAAACATTTTGTAAATGATTAATTGGCATGTGAGTTACTGTAGTCGATTCGTAGGTTTTGTATTACTTGACATCATTTTGGCGAGGCCACGTAAGTTCAGAAAACTTGAAAACTTTGAGATAGTTTGCATTTGAATTTGATTTATTTAATAGCGAAGGAGTAATCTTATGCTACAGTTAGCGTTTTTGTCAAATTTACAAGAGTTTCAAAATTATGCTTATTTAGTTCTATATTCTAATACAGCAAAAATAATTTGTTTAAAACAATCCGAGCGATTTCATAGCATAACGTTATGGTCGCCCAACATTATGAATGTAAATTTATTAACATTGCTTTGCAATATTTTAAATTTTCAATAATCAGAATTCTATTTATTAAGAATTAAATTGTGTTAATTAATTTCTCCCAGAAAGCCATGCCGAAACAACTTAAGAATAGCGTATAGTATAGTCGGTTCGGTTACTTAGTCACACCTGGGAAGACTTTTGTTTACGGCCAGATACGGACCTAAATCCGTCCCACAAAGAACGTTCAGTATATCAATTGTTAATCACTACTTATTTAAAAGTTGTCCGAGGTAATCTTGCAAGGTCGACCGAACCGACTATATATGAAATTTCTGCCCATTCCCATGCAATACGGCTGTAGTACAATTAATCGTAAAATAGCTCTATGGCTTAACATGCTTTTTTAGCTGTGTGAATATAAACTTTTAACTGACAACTGAGATGTGAATAAATTTGAAATTATTTCAAAACGTCACTACCAATAATACCTAGAATAAGTTTAGTTTCAAAAGCTAGGATTATTTGTTGCTTATAAAACGGTATAACTGTTTGGAAAATTGCACATTATCTAGTTTTATAATTGTTTTGTATTGTAGTTTTTGATATGACATATGATATGTTTAAATTATGCACATGACAGTTAAAGCCATTTCATCAACTAAAATAATGAAAACTCATGGCTTTCGGATTTAAAACTAGTTTTTTTTGCAGCAATAGTACTATCAAAATAAGTAGTTCATCTGGCAACAGTAAATGGATTGGTACTGCTTTGACATAAAAATTTTGTTTCCCGACAGTATTAAGTCTTTGTGGAGCAAGCCGCGCAAATATGTTAAAGTTGGGATTTATTGATTATATTGAACCAAGAACACTTCTTCTTGTATTGAACAATAAAATTAGAAGTTGTACAATTAGATATACAGTGCGTGCGTTCAGAAATGAGCAAACAGTTTTGACACAAACTGTTGAAAACCTAACCACCTCGAATTTGACATAGATTTAGTGCCAACAACATATTATTTAATACGTTGTATAATCATGACCATTCAAAAACGTTCGATTATTTCTGAAGGCACTTTATAAGTATTCTAATTTCCCTCGTATGTATTTCTTAGTATTCTGCTTTTTCGAAGCGGAGTATACACTGTCGAGTAGTTTGACACAGACGCACATCTGAGCGGAAACGCAGTCGCGTAATCAGTCAGAGCATTTAACCTAAAAATCCTTTTTCCGGTTTGACCCGAAAGAAACAGTAGTGTTTTCACTTGCAAGCCACACTCACTTAAAACTAACGGTAAAATGGCATTTGGAGATCTAAAATCCGACAAAGGGGTGTCCGCCCTTGACAAATTCCTAGCGGACAAAAGTTATATTAGCGGGTAAGCTGCAAATCTTAGCGAAAATCCGAGAACCGCACGTGTACCTTATTGCAGATTCGAACCAACTCAAGCCGATGTAGATACTTTCCAAGGGCTTGCAGGGAAAACACCAGCCGCCAGTTACTCTCACGTACTGAGATGGTACAACCACATCAAATCCTTCTCCGATGCAGAGCGCAAGAAGTTGCCCAGCGGCGCCAGTCCCATGAAGACTGCGGCACCCACTACTGCCCCAGCCAAAGACGACGATGACGATGTCGACCTCTTCGGCTCCGATGACGAGGATGATGCTGAAGCCGACAAGATCCGTGAAGAGCGACTAAAGGCTTACGCTGAAAAGAAGTCCAAGAAACCTGCCCTCATTGCCAAGTCCAGTATCGTGCTGGACGTCAAACCTTGGGACGACGAAACTGACATGAAGGAGATGGAGAAGCAAGTGAGAACGATTCAAATGGACGGGCTTGTGTGGGGTGCTTCCAAACTAGTCCCTGTCGGGTACGGAATCAACAAGTTGCAAATCCTGTGTGTCATTGAAGATGAGAAAGTGTCTGTTGATTTGTTAGTTGAAGAAATTCAGAATTTCGAAGATTTTGTGCAGTCTGTTGATATTGCGGCCTTTAATAAGATCTAAGTTGTGTGTTCGTTGTAATAATGCTATTTTGGCAGTTAAAAATATAACTTTTAATAATAATGCCTTTATTAAACTAAGCTAATCCCAATTTCTCATGGTTCTATACAATTTTAGTCCGTCAAAATGTTTATTTAATGTTTTATTACGTGCTTGCACTGGTACTTCAAAACTATATTCACGCAACACTTTTGGTGTAAAAAAGTCGCTAAGTACAGGCTCTTTGTCTTTGTGAAGTAGAATTTCCCTCGAAATGCTTGGCAGTGGTGGTGGTTGCGCCTTTGTGCACAACGGAATCAAATCCTTATAAACGTGCTGGTTGTATGGAAAATTCAGCTGCTTAGAGGCCTGCAATTTAAAAGTTAGTGCTGAGTTGCTTAAAGGAATCGTGCTCACCCTTTCGTCTACAGCTACTTGCTTCTTCTTATCCAAATCGGAAACGCTTTTGATTTTCCTAGGCCGGATGTTCTCAAGCGACTCTATTTTCCTCGCAATCATCAAAGCAGAGTTTAACTCGGGAGACTGCAACTCCGATTTTGCATTTTTTGCCAAAGCAGCTTCGTAGGTGCTGGTCGCCTGCTCCTCCGATAAAGCCGCCTGAGACGCTCCGCTACAACTCGGCACTTCTGGCTGAAGGATAACGACTGTCTTCGGTTTTGATTGCTCTGGGTTGCGAATGATGGACTTTTTGTAAGTTAACTTTTTTTGCTTGTTCATTTTTAACGTTTGAATTGCAGTTGTTATTTTAGGTTATGTTAGTTATAGGGGAAATACAAAATCCCCAACAAACGAAACTTGCTTGTCAAGTTGAAATGGGAAATTTGAGAAACGTTTATGAAAGTAGGAGTCGTTGGATATCAAATCCTGGCTATAAATTAAAATGTTTCTTAATTTTATAATTAAATCGATCCCAGTTTAGTTCTATAAGTTTACAGTGTTGGTCGCACTGCTGCCGTGTATCGATTCGAACTAGTAAGAACTGTCAAAAGTGACTTTTTGATTAAATGGGATTAACTCTGCCCTAAAACCAAAAAATTAAGGAAAATCCAAGGTGAGTTTAATGTTGGTTGCTTGTTAATCAGTCGCTTAGTGCACGTTGGCATCATGCACAGAATTCTATCTTAGCGACTGGCTGAGAATAACTGTTAAATCAAGAAAATGTTTGCATTCCAGAACCGTAATGAATAATTTGCGTGAGTCATCAGTGATTTTTTCTGAAATAAAGTCTTTAATCTGGTACGCCATATCGCATTTTGAAAAATACATCTCGTAACTATGGAACTAGTATATTTAAAAAGACCGAATGACCTCGATGTCAATAAATAACTTATGACTGTTATTGTTTCTATTCCCTTAATTATTATCATCAATATTTCCACACAGATACTCATTTTTCAATTCTGGAACTGCTAATTTTGACCAGAAGACTTAATATTTAAACGAATAGTAAGTATAAAATGTATGCTTATACTTACATACATTTGCATATGTAGCTAAGCGTAATTTTCTCCAGAATTGGATATATAAAAGCATTGCTAATTCAATAAACACTGCTTAAAAATTAATAAAATACTATTTCAAACTCATGTTTAATTGCTATACCGACTTGCCTGCTTATATAATATTCTATATAGATATTATATTTAGTGTCCATCATACCTATAACTACAGGGAGTTTTAGACACCCTGAACAAAATATTACTTTTATTGTTCTGTGGCATATAATTAGGTATAGGTAAATCACAGGTTTCTTTATCAGTTTAGTTTTTCGTATGAGAGATGTGAAGTTGAAAGTATCTCAGTTACTATTTTTGAAAAGTGTCAATTACAAAACCTAATTCAAAAATTAGGAGTGGTCACCACACAACTTTCTTTTTCTGCTGGTGGAAATTTAATTTTGCAATTTATCCAAAACTACATGTCTTGGAAAAATATGTAATATAATACCACTGTTTAAAAAAAATCTTTTCCTAATTTTCGACTGATTTTTTTAAAATTTAATTTTGCGGCTTTTTCATGAACTATTCTTCGCAGAAAAATCTTTTTGGACAAAAGTTATAGGAAGGTACGTAATATATAACGTTTTAAAAAATTATTGCCATTATACATTTTTGGACTTGGAGGATTTTTTTTGTAAAAATTTAATTTTGCATTTTTTTCAAAAACCATATTTCTTACAAAAAACTTTTTTAAACAAAAATGGTAGATAGTGGTATAATATATGATTTAATCCTAAAAGATATTATTTTTATCGGACAATTACAAAAAATTTCGAAAACGGAAAGAAACAAGAGTCAACTACCACTTGCGGTTGGCCGATTTTAGTCAAAAATCACTGATATCTCCAAATTTATACCAAAAATGAAGATATACATTTTCAGGCTGATCGATTAAACCGTCTGGGCTGTAGAAAGGACACAGACAGACTCAATGACTCATATATTGATAGTGTTGCCGCGAGACGAAATGATACGAGATTTGCCCATTCTCGATCTCGAAAATCCTCGAATTTTCAAGATGTGCTGTGCGTACCGAATAGAGGCTGCGGTTATTTTAGGGTAACCCTTGTGAAAGTTTTCTAAAAAAATAAAATAAAGTCCTAAAGCTGTTATACGTATTTGGTTTTAAAAAGAACAGTCGAGATCAAGAATTTAGTTAATTTTGAAATTTTAATAAACATAGATGCGCCTATTAACCGGAATACAGTTAATATAAGTTAGAAGATTGTTACGGCCAAGTTGACATGAGCACATAATTATATTTGGCTTAGTTTCTGGCGATAGCCCTACTACTAGACCTCAGCTTAGCTGCAACTACTTAATTTTTATGCGAATGTAAAGATATGGGAACCTCGATCTGCCTTCGTTGATGTCAACTCACGTTAAGAGCGCATGCAATTAGCCTGAATTTCTGCAGCATCTCAGCTTGAGATATGTTATGTGTATTGATCTTGTTAGCCCCTTGATAAGTTGATTATCTAGCTCTGGTAATTGGCATACTCATTTGTTTGGTTTATAATTAGGAGTGGTTAGTTGTCACATTTCGAAGGTTAGGTAGAGGATAATATGAGAGTGAGGGGCGGTGTCACTCCTACCGTAGAAGTGGCAGCTCGTGTCCACTAACGCATAGTTTGACGTATCTAGTAGATTTGGGCGTTGCATCTCATATTTATTGTCTTAATTGATAGAACGTGTTCTGGTGGGTTTTGATGTATTATCTGCTCTATTTTCGTAGGATATGCGTTTGGGTCGACGTGAGGTTAGGCACGGCTGCTTAGTAACTTTCGTTAGCGTCTAGGGATTCAAGTGTCATTTCGTCACAATATAATGGTAAAATCGCTTATTCTGTTTTGGTTTCCAAAGGAATGAAAGGTCGGTCTGTGTTTCTTAGTTTTCGGTTAGTATGAGGGAATATAGGAAAATACACGAGCTAGTAGATTTGGGCAGGTTTTAGGGTAGGGCCGGTCGTGGAACAGTTGTGGGCCATTATATCATTTCTAGATGTCTATTGACAAGTCTACACCTTCTGAATAAGCTGCTTAGGACTGGGGGGAGAACGTTAAGATGATCTACGCCAGGAGTGAGTTTTCTAGAGGCGATTCGCGTCTGTGCGACACGAATAGTGTTCTATGGTTTCAGAGATTTTTTTGGATTTTGGATTGTTCGTTATGGTCATGGTAATGATTTGTCTTAGCTTGTTTTGTTTTGATTTGTTTTGATGGGTTTGAGTTTACGCCAGAAGGCTGGTTATGGTTGAGATTAGAAGAGCTGTCTGCATTTGTGAATCGATGGAGTTTGGAGATCATATTTTCGGAATTTAAGTTTTTGGTGGGTTCTTTCGACTTTATTTGACTAATCAACAGATAAGCTACCACCTTAAATTTTAATTAAATGGTTTGTTGCAATTCAAAGTGTAGAGGATAAAAGCCTTCGATCATACGGTACTAGCATATGGGTCTATACGACGATGCATCCTATTCTGGTTTATTTGGCTTTCTTATCAATACTATTCTCACTCGTTGCCATTGCCCAGGTAAGAATACCTTCAGCCAATAATCTATTGAACACTTCTAGAATATATCCTGGACATTTATTTGTCATCAGTTTGACTATCTCTGATAACAAGAAGCTACTCAGGAACCTGCTCTACTACTATCCTTTTCCACTTTACGTTTTGGCATTTCCATTTGGTGAACAGAACATCTAAGGTTTTGTAGTTACCTCTAATTGCACTGTGGCTGTTGGTATTTTCAGCTTTTTAGTTACTATTTGATACCTTCGTCCCCACATCTCTTCCTCGATTTCGCCACACAAACTCACCATGCATTTTTCTTCGATTTTCTTATTTCGTTTCTAAGTTCTTTTTGTTTTGTATTTTCCTTCCTGTGTTTTTATCATCTCCGCTTTAATCTGTATAGAACTTTTCTCTCGACTAGTTTTTAAATATTTTTATTCCACCAATATAGGTACTTGTATCTAATGTTGTATCTTCCCCGGCTTCCATTTAAACCTCGTTCTCCTCGGCGAGTACTACAACTTCTTAGAATTTTAAAGTAACATTTTTTATACTTTTTTTCGTTAACTTCCACCCCTGTACCACCACAAGTGGACACCCTTGGGGGCTTTTTGTCTCGTAGTAATTCTCGTATACTTCATAACAATATGACATTTGACTTCTGCCACGTATCGTCTGCCCTCGCTCATGCTTTTGATTATTAATTGGTGCAGGCTGTATTTGTCTCCGAGCAACAGATCGGTGAAATATGAGAATTTCGCGATGTCGGTTATTAATTGCCTCTTGTTTTGTGCAGGATTTCGTTATTTGTGACTAGATCTGTCCATGGTACAGAATAGTATTTTATTATACTGTGTTGTAGTTTCCTTAAGGTTGTCGTTGCAGAAAATTTACCCAGATATGTAAAACTTATTCTGCCAGCTTCAAGGCGATCCCATTTCTTTTTCGGAATCTAAATTTTGTGCAATAACATCTTCCAGAGATTCCTTCGATTTGATTATCATATACTTGATTTTGTCGATATTAATGTTGAACCCCATATACAAACCAGCTGATCTGACTTTATTAAGCAGCAGTTACAGAGCGTTAAGTAATATAGAATGAGAATATCGTCAACGTATCGTAATAATAACCTTGCTTTCAACACGCAGTTCTGTTTAAGTACTCTAGCAGAGTTAACGTCTTTAAATAATCCATTCTTTTCATCCAATTGGCTTTCTTGCAACATTTCACGTTGTACTCTACTGAAGGCGAAATTTTTTGATAGAAACTCGTTTGAAAAATCTCACTTGTTCTAATGGTCGAATGTATTATTTTCAACAAGTAGCTCATCACACTGATGACTCCAATGAAGTTTCTTGGTCTTGTGACTCATTCTTTTAGTTTCAGTATCTTATTGAGAATTCGAGATATTCTAGACCTTCTATTTATTTTCCATCTTACTTTAGCATTGTTGGACCGTTTAAGGGGATTTTACATTCATACATCGGAGGCATATAATTATACATTTTAAACAAGATCACAGATACTCTAAATTTAGGGTTTGTTGTGTTCCAATGTAGGTAAGTGAAATCAGATAACTTACAAAGACTGAGTCGCGTGTGTAGCTTATTTCTACATGTTTCATCTAGACAATTGCTGAAAGCTTATTCCGATAGAATGATGAATTATTCTTCTGTGCCGCAACAGTTTGTATTCGATGGTATTTAGATTTTAGGTTATATTTTGTGTGCTAATTGAGCCTCATGGTCAAGACTGCTGCATTTAAGTTTTTATTATAAATACAAGGAAAATGTTTTTAATTAGATCAATTCGTAAATGTTGCTTTGTGCGCGACAACTAATAATACAACCTTTCTACCCAATGAAAGTGATTGTGAAGTGATGTTGCGGTGAAGTGCTTTGCATGTAGATGCTTGACGTGCTTTATAGGCATATGTTCCTTTTTTGTAGCCGTTACCGTTGTTTTTATGTAGCAATGATGCTACTAAGGCGTGTTTATGCAGCATGACTGATAATGAAGGCACTTGTGGAAAGTGATTGTGTATTATTGATTGATAGTTAATAGTTAATATCTATCGTGTGCGTAGTCTGGGGCGATTAGGATACTGCAACGAATAAAATAGTTTTCATAGAGCAATAATGAATTGTTGTTAACAGTGTTGTTAACATCCCCACTGCTGGGGCATTCGCTTCTCTTCTTTGAGAAGGTTTAGCCATTAAGATGCCACGTTTGTAAAAGCCGGGTTGGGGACGCATTGAAGTCGACACAGGATTTTTATGGCCCAGAACTAGAAGCCTGTATTTTTGGGTTACTTTCATTGCTAGCTATGCTCCGTTTTCATTGCCAGCATTCCGAAAGTTATAAAAATAATAAATAAACAAATGGCGAATCGTAAAAAAGACCTACGAAATTATTATATTGGTTTAGATAGATATGTAGCAAATTGGTTTTTATTACTCAGCCGTAATGGATTGCAGAGTTTTATGAATGTGACCTAATGCTGTTCTGCCTCCCATTGTCTACTTTATAAAGCGCATACTTACTCAGCTAATGAACTAGTCCACTCTCATCAGGATAGTTTTAATTGGAAATTTTTATTCCACTACAATATTTTTTTAAACTTTTATCTGAACCTAAAAAAGAGTTGTTTTATAGATTAAATAATATATGGTAACGATTGGCACCTACTGAAAATATGTTATAAAGATAATAAACCAGATGGCGGTATATATTCGTTTATAGAGAAAGTTCGTCCCATTAAAATAAGTATACAGGGTCAGTATACCTATACTGCCCCATCCTACAAAACTCTGGATAGGCTCACTGACCAGACTAACTGAAATAATCGGAAATTATATGGTAATGAGTAAAGATTTGGGAAAACGGCTCTAATGGTTACGAAATATGGTTACTAAATAATCAGTTGCCGTATAGCGACAACGATAACGGACTAACCAGCAAACTAACTAAACTTCACTTTTCGTTGAATGCCTCTGTCTCAAACCAACCTATTAAAAAAAAAAAAACGAAAAGGTATCAATAAATCGTAGAAAAAAACCAGCAGTAAAATTCAAATACTAGAGCTCTAATAAGGCAATAACAAAGACCGAATTGAAATTGGTTTAGATACCATTATAAAAGTGACATAGCAACCGTTAGCACAAATCACTTAATAAAAGCAATAATAAACAACCACAGAAAGAGAAATTACATCAAAACACTTAGTTTGTCATCTTTCAAGTCACCCAGAAGTTAAATTATTAATATATAAAAATTATAAAGCGCTCGCTACATTTGAAAAATCCTGAATTTAAAGTTACTAATACTAAATAACAATTTATAGGGGTTTACAAAAGTTAAATTATGAAATTAGCTAATATAAGTTACAATAAAATCATGACATGAAATAGTATGCCAGGTTAGGCAAGCAAATAAAATAATTGTATTACACATTCGCCTGAATTCGAAAAGCGAAAATAACCCTAATTAAAGGAGTCTCTTCAGGTACTCTCAAGAGCTATGTCCTTTAACGTAGTTAGCGGACGCGGTTTTATCTCAAAAGCCTTAGGATAATAAAGCGCATTCATAATAACATAAAATTAACGCCTTTTCAGAAAGCAAATGCCTTCGCTCAATACCGTGGGCGCCGATGAAGTTAGTGATACACTAATAGCGCGAGTGAAGTTTAAAATCAATTAATATGTTAAACTAGTAGCAAATAGTAAAGATCATTGACTATATACGAACGAATTACAAAATTTAACGCTTGCAAAAATTAAACAAAGTTCGAGCTATTGCTGGGATTCTGTTATTTTAAAATTACTACGAACGCGCCCGGAGTGTCTTTGCTTCGGTTGGAGCACGCACGGTAGTTTCAGCTATTTTTATACAGCAACACCACGCAAAGATAGGACAGTGAAAAAAGGGAACTTGACTTTGCGTTATCCAAGATGCCGCACTTCGGACAGCGGTGCGTTGGCTAGATTGCCCAAATAGCGATTTGATTACTGAAGAAAGCACGGAGCTATCGCAGTGTAGGAGACGGGAGACTAACCACGAAAAATCTGTATGCCGGATTCAGTCTTAAGTTAACTCAAATACGTTATAATAAATCACTACGTGTGATGAGAACGACTCAGGCGAGAAAATTCTTCTTGCTCTGAAGACCTTGCTGAGCGCGAACGACTTTATAAGAACACCGCAAGACAAGTGTAACAATTGTTGGATAAACCGGAAGGAGCGTGTTCTATTAAATTAGAAGCGCATGGACCCAACAAAGGTACCAAAATAATATTTGAAAATTTTCCAAAATTAACCACAGTAAAATTAGGTAACATGCTCCACACATAGACGCTTACGGTGACCTTATTCCAAGGAAACAGTATTTCTATATTATTTGAGAGAAAATGCATAACGACAGAGAAGACCAATTTGAGCCGTTATAGATAAATGGGTTATGCGGTTGTGAATAAAATATGAATAGACAGGAATAAAAATGAAAAAGTGCTGGAATACTATAAAAGACTTATTAATCGCAAACCAAGAACAAAATAAATGAGTCTTAATAACACGATTAAATTGAAAACTACGTAACAATAATGAAAACTGTCCAAATGCGTCATATCATTTCCGATACTGTCTACAAAAACCAACTAAACAAGCACTTTTAATTTGCAGTAGCTAATGTGTTCGTGGAGAATTTATTGCAAATCAATTAACTGAGTTGATTAAATCGATTGTTAGTTTCAATTTCATATTCAAATACAATAGCTTACTCACTTCTGATTAATCATGTTTTCTGGTTATTTCTTACCTTTTTTTAAAGCATTTGTTCGCATGCGTTATATTTCAGTATAATAATAATAATAACTAGTCTGATTAAATGAGAAAAGGAGATTTACTTACAAGCTAAAACATTAGAGGCAGATATTTTATAGTATAGCATTTTGAATGTAAATTGCGGCTCTAAGGTAATGGAATATTCAGTCTCACAGATGGTGCTCCTTAAAACTCTTTTATTTTAATAAAAGCATAGAGATGTTCCGAATTGCTATATTAAAGTACCAATGTTAACCAAACTTGGCTTAATTAACCAGAATCGAACTCCAAACTGTGAAAATGTGTTGTTTTCTGAAAGCAATAAGCAGGTCGGTGTTAGCAGAACACCATCTCGTTGAAACTATTATTTAAAGAAACATCGGTTAAGCAATCTCAACTATTCGTAAGAATTAAAAACTTGAAGTTGAACTTTTTCAAGTTTCGATGAATATCGTCGTTTTTTAGACTTTCATTAACTAGGACTGAAAGGTTTGAATTATTTTAATGTTACTTGTGCTGCTACAGTCCCAGAGATGTTTACCATAATACCATACGTGTTTTACGACTTGATTATAAATTAGTAGTTTTTTTTTGTACAGCTGGAAGTTCTCACCTAGTAGCCAGTACTTTTTTTCTAGTTTACCTATTCGTTCTTTACCTTGTTTCCTCGATGAGAGCTTTCATGTCTAATTAAACAACCTCTTCTTACTTATTGATTCCATATGACATTGTTTATGTTAAAATAGTAGACGGTTCTAAATTCAATGATAGCGCAATTTGGTATTCAGCAAGACTTGCTTTTATGTGTCGTTCTCGAAAGGACTGTGCGATAAACATTGCCTAACGCGATTTACTCTAAGGACTAGCTTTTTGGTAAGCGCCCAATGAGGTTCAAACTCAGTTAAGGTAATTTTAATGTTTAATTTTAGCGCATATTTGATCAGTTCTTATTGATTTGCAACCATTTCATTTGCACCCAAATTACTTTATTGTCTTCGTTATCTTTGATACTTCTTTTTTATAGGAAGTTTGGACAAATCCTTCAGACGTAACATATCAGGAAAGTTTATTTGCATGACACGGTACGGATTTCTTGGTTTTTAAGGTAAGATTCTAAATTTATTTTCTCTTTCTATACTTTTCCTCAATTTTGAAGAGCCTGATTTACGTCAACGTGATCGACTTTTTCTCTCTCGCGGCCTTTTAGCTAATTCAGTATCACTGTTGTTAGTATTGTTTGTATTTGCATATTATTGATCACTAATACTGCCACTGCCCTCAGAACTTTTGCTTGGCGTCCATAATGTATCCCTTACATAATCTGATTCATCTTGTAATAAACATTAATTTGTAGCTTCTGTATTGTACTTAGCTAAGAGTTGCACAATTTTGTGTCTCAAAATCTAGGCATTTACAAACACATCTTATGTGGGACTTTTTCTAATTTTTGGCTTAGAAACATCCTTATAATATTTTAACATATATTTGCAAGACCCTGAACGGGGAAACGAAACGCTTACTGACATTAACCGTGAATTGTTGACAATTATGTATTCTTAAAATTTTTAATTAGGTAAATAAATAATAAATAGGAGATTATGAATCTACCGTTCTGAAAAATATAAAATTTTGTAGGTACCCACTTACGTAGAATACGTCAATTTGTGATGTTTCATCTTTCGAATTCTTTGACTAGAGAAAACCTAAAAACGAATAGGGCTGTTATCTTTTTCATTAGGTAAAACTGAATTTAAAATAAAATCCTGAAAGCTGAAGGTGTCTAAGTGAGTTAAGAAATTTATACATCGCATTTGCGCCCTTTTTGGATGTTCTTTTAGAATATACTTTTACGGTCAGTTTGACGTTAACATCTACTTTTGACGTATTACATACGTTGGCACGGTCGTTTAGTCACTTCCGTCCAACTTTCTTTTGGTTGTCAAGTGAACCGGGACTAGCTAGAAACAAAGCAGTTTGTAATATCAATGGACTATTGTCTGATCTTAAAAAAAAGATGATTGAAAGGGTTACGGTTTCCTTACAGTTTTCCCAAAAATCGTTGGATAGTGGTGAGATTTGGGAAAACGCGGTGTTGGTGAATGTAGATGGAAACTGTAGTTCTTGGTGAGTCAGGCCGCAAATGCATGTGTTGGTAAGTTGAATTTACACAGCGGAATATCATTTTACATGATTTTCGATAACTTTACACCTCCTGATTATGCTACATAGTATTGGGGAGAGAACGTTGAGCCGATATACGTCAGAAGTGTGTAGTTTTTAGGAACTCGTCGCCTGTATGCTAATGGCGTTATATTGTTTTTATTGCTGTACTGGATACTCTGCAGTGGAAAATTTTGCAAACATGTACAAACATTTCTAGTTAGTTTATTTTATTATAGTTTTAGGTTTCTACGTGAAGTTCAACCCATAGGTCTATTTTTGCGGATTGGGTAAATGTGACTTTCAAAATTACTTTTTACATTTTTTTACATCTACAGTATGCATTTATTCGAGGCTGGGCAAACTTTAACAAAATTTTTGCAAAAGGATTTCACATACTTAGAACGTTAGTGTCTAAAAAGATTGAACACAATTGAATGTCAAGGTTGGCATCTAATGACCCTCTTTTACGTATGCCATAATGAGTAACTTTAGTACGAAAAGAGACAATGTGGTCGTCTATTTTCGTGCGCCTTTGTCTAGAAATTGCTTGTGATTTAACATGAAATGCTCCTTTGTCTCGTGGAGCAGCATTTTTCTGAAGCAAAGTACAGATACAAAAATGAAATTAATATATAGTACGATCAAAAATTAGTATGGCTATTGAATAGTTCCTACTCTATGAATGCAACTGTAAGTCGTTTATAAATCAAATGTCAAGTTTGACATTTAAGTAGAAACATAGTTCTAATGAAAATAATTTTTGATCATGCTTTGCTTTGTAGCTTTGAACAATGAATATACATATACAGCGGTCTTCGTGGTCAGAAATGACCCCTCACTTACATTTGGGAATATCTAAATTTTAAAATTAATACTTAGTTTTATGCACAATTAACATTATCCAATAAGTTTTTAATACTAAACGACGCAGAAAAGTATTCTCTTTAATTTAGTACCTTTACCATTTTTTATGGTGAGCAGGAATACGCATAACCGTGATAAGCCATGTAAATTACCCATGTTCAGAGGTATGACCAACCAACCGGTATAAAATGCAATGATAAAGTGGTAGTTTCAGAACTGTGTGCCAATTATTTTTGCTAGTTGATCTGCAACATATGTTTTTGACGGTCTGCAAAGAATAGATCATTAGCATTCACATTATCCAAAAAAGAATTAAAATTTACTTCCTGTGCGACCAATTCGTGCAATTCACTTTTTGTGTTGAATGTTTTTTCTAAATTCGTTAATAATTGATTTTAATCCAGTTAAAAAATCGCCTGATGGATCTCTCTATGGTAGTTTGGATTTTTTGTGCTGAAGGAAGTACCAGGAATGAATATTTCCTTATTGGCAGCATGTAACGCAATTTATATGTAAAACAAACCGTCATTAATAATGGCAACCATGAACACTTTGCATATTACTACCTTTTCCCATCAGTTTTTATTCTTTTAACAGTCATTGGACGTCCGTTTTGCCACCACCTGCAAACTCAACCGTTTTCAAATATTAACGTTTCGTTTAAGTAAATACTGAAAATTATTTTATTCTATGGAATTTCTAATATATTTTTGGGGGCAATATAATAGGCAGTACCTACGCTTATTGTCGATGGTTACCTTATGAATATTATAAGTTATAATCTAAAAGCTGAAAATACGACTCCTACGGCACTAAGGGCTGGCTGTAGGTTTCGTTCAAGATGATTCTTGTATACAGTGGTTTTCAGAAAAGTTTATTGCGTTCACACAATCGGCGAGACAGCAGCATCAGGGAAGTTCAGCAAAGGTTACAGCGTGTACTAGCCAGCGCTACAGCGTGTTTGGAACGGTTTTTTCAGACTGGGTTCTGAAGAGCAGGTTTTGGCTAGGTGAGACAGGACTCGGAAGTTGCCAGGCTAAATTTTCGGTGGCAGACGCCTTTTCTTATGGAGCTTGTCCTGGGCCTCCCCCTGCTGAGGAAACTTGCTGGGGGAAAGAGCTGTGGAAGAAAGCATGACTGCGCCGTGAACGCGAGCTGCATGGCGCGCGAATCGCTTAATCCCCATCAGAATCGAAACGCATAAAGGACCGATGCCTGAATACATGTGACGAAATGGCGATATGTAAATTACAGATGTTTAAAATAATTTGACGGGAGAATTTGCATGGGGACAAACGTTGTAGGAACACTGAGAAAAAATGAGTTATTTATATATTTCTAATTGTCACTTTATCAAAATTGTCAGTATCGAAGACGGGCTTTCTAGCGATTTTTGTTTCGCTTTGAGCTGCTAATGGGTTCACTTACATTGTCTGGGACACTGCATTTATAGTGTTTACGTTTAAGCCCACTGTATTAGCAACTCGCTATTATAATTTAAAATTACTGTAAGGATGGAACAAAATTAGTAAAAGTTAATTACTTCTCTTACAGCTGTTACTGGACTCGATAACGCCATTGGTATGTAAACGTAGTGCAAAGCAAACCAATCTATGAACGCTAAACTTAACGTCCATTGTTAATTCGCTTGCTGTTAATGCATATACATATCTTTTTAAGCTATTGTGTGACTCTAGTGTTAAGACAAGAATATTCATATACTCTTGAGCATTTTATTTATAAAAAGTAAATGGAAGTGGTTCGGTAATAGTAATGTACATTGCAAGACCGTCACCTAGAACTTTACGTGCGAGCACGGTATCTTATCAGCGAGCGATAGCGTTTTTCAATTACAAGAAATATACTCAGATAGGCCAAGAACTTATAAGCTCAGGTTAATCGCAGCAGGATATAATAGAATATCTGAAAATAGCAGTAACAAAAATAGCAGTGAGCGAGCAATGAGTGGTATAAACAACGCTGCATAAAGTAATCAGTACAGAAATTCTATAATTTTTGATTAGGCTTTACTCGAAAGATGCACCCACAATTAATGCTAATATAGTAGCGATTAGCACAATTCAATATGTAATACAAAATTAAACCAATAAAATATACAATTACATTAGGTCGTACGCTAATTATCTGAGACAATCATGCTTCTGCAGGAGGCGAATCAAATAGCCCCCAAATGGGCTCAAAGGTGCTGCTGCAGGTGGAGGACGCCAGCAAAGTACTCAGACTACCAGGCCCAAAATCGAACTAGACTCCCAGAAGCAGAGGGGCCCTCGGAATTTATTAGAACGTTTAAAAGTGTATATTTTATTATTGAAGAAAAATTTAACTAAGAAGTCGAAAAGAAATGACTGATTTTATAAAATCCCAATTGCGTTTCTACTTTATGACAAATCTTAAAAAGCCAGTATAAACTGTTTTTAAGTCTGAATCTCGTTAAGTAAGAATTTATAAAGTGTTGTTTTATTCAATTTCAAAATAGTACAGAAGAGCTTCTTGATTAATAAAAATGTGATGTTTAATAAATTGAGAGCAGGTGTACGTTAGCACAGATATAAAAAAATAGAGCGCTGAATCGAAAAATTACTAATTACGGTTTAATAACTTTTTAAGTTGCCATCTAAGTGGTCTTGTTTTAATTAAAATATTTTTTTATCTTTCAAACTGAATTGTAAATAAATAAGTTATCTCGTCGGTACGTAGCAGTAAAGTTTGTGCCATACCGTTAGAGGGCGGTGAAAAAGTTACATACCCTCGCAGGCAGACGGACACCCAGGCAGATACAGCATAGTGTATATACAGTGACCGGCATAAACTTGAACACACATATACTGCTCCACAAATGAACTGGACCATTTGCATATATTGGTGCAATTTTTAAAAATATTTTCCAAAAGGAAAGTCATGGCGTTTTTGGTAACCTTTCAGGATTGTGTCACTATAAAAATAATTTCTTTCCATAATTTGGTTTAAATAACACTATGTCCATTAATAAAATATTATCTTTTGAAAAATTTGAATTTTGCCAAATATTGATAGCACATTGCATACAAAGTATGCCAAATCGTTGCCAAAATTTTTTAAACGTTCCACTTATTTTTATGAAATATAGTTTTTATTATAATTTTATTATTTTTTAATTTCATTAATATGATTTTCTTAATTCTTCAGTTGATATTTGAGGATAGTGCAATTAAATATGCTTAATATGCGTATATTATAAAACAAAAACCTGTATATTTATATTTTATGACGTAATGTAACAAATACAACTTTTATGGGTGGTCCAGTTCATTTGTGAAACAGTATATATGGAAACTTTTTTATTACCTATCTATGAGAGAATTTTCTTCTTGATAAAAGTCCCTGCATCTTTTAAAACTTAAAATGCACTTGCCAAAGTTTAAATATCTCCTTTCACATACGGAGAATAAAGTACCCTTATTTCTTAAAATACACAAACATGTTATTTGGAAAAGTTGCTTAGAATTTAAAAGTGGTGCCAAATAAGAGATTAAAGTTTTTCCTATTTTCTTCTTACCACCTTGTGTATTATGAAAAATGAAATACTTTAAAGTTAACTGATTATCGGATACGATGAAGATGTACTGTTTAACTACAGTTTCGCTCACCTGCCAACCAATCGAAATCAGTGAGATTTTTTATCGCGGTGTATGAATGGTCCTTGACACCGAAAGGTAAAAAATAGGCAATAGATTATGAATGAATGAATATTTCACGTAAAATTTTTATAATTGTTTTGAATTGTTGTTGATGTTCAGATCGTTACATTTTGGGTAAGATACTTCTGTCTTTTATGTTGGAACCAAAACATGTGGTTTTGCAGTACTAATTTCGATATCTATATAATTTTCATATTTTCCAACCTTTCCCGAATGTGACTGAAGATATTTAAATTTTGGCAAGTGCATATGTGGTGTTGTGGTAATCGTGTAAACATCTGTTTAATTTTTAAACTAGTGAAACTGTGGTGAAAATCAAGCACCTACAAGTAAACAATAAAAACATAATAAACGGCAAGATAAGATTTAAACGTATAGAAGGAAGATGTAGATTATAAGAATTAGATGAATAAGAAGGAAATATATTCTACTGAATAACACAACAATTTTATAAACAATACACCCGACATTTAACATAAAAGTGGTTATAGCATATACAGACGATTAGAACACATACCAGGATATTTCTAATATAAGAGAACAAAATACATACAAACCTTAGATCAACCAATTAAGCAAAATGAACTTAGACGCAGATACAATAATATCGATCTCCAAAGAAGAAGTAGAAGTAATTAACAAAAATATAAGCACAAAGCTGACAGGACTAGAAGGGTATGTAAAATATACTAACCAGAAACTGACCAGACATGAAAAGAAACTCGAAGTAATGGATAGAATTACAAGAAAGAAAAACTTAATATTCTATGGAACAGAAATAGACAACAAAATGAACTACTGGCAAATGGAATCAGAAAATATACGGTACCCCCCACCCAAGAAAAGCGCCCTTCCGTGCTTTCCAAAAATATTTCGATACTCAGCATCACTCCGTTTCGCTAATACAATGAAATGCTATGAACCAGCTATTTACAAAATGGTTGCCGACGACCATAGCTCAAAAGTTGATGTTGCCTTCATTTTCGGAGGACCTATCGTATGAAAACGATCCAAGACTTCAGGAAGGTTCCTGGCGACCGGAATCGTGTACACATACGAACATACATCCCCCGCACAGCACGTTTAGGCACCCCCCAATGCGGGGGGATTGATCTAGTGGGCTGGGATCTTCACCAAAAGATCCGCGCCGCCGAGATGGAGATTTGATATAGTGGGTTCATTAGTCGGTTGGCTCGAATTTTAGAGATATTTGACTCAGAGTGGTTTTCGATATGAGGGAATTTCAATACTTCGTACACTTCGTGTCGAAGTAATAATGAAAATATTACAAAACACAATGGAGTTGAGCATTAAGGAAGATGACATAGATTTCATGAGAAACTAAACAAACGAAATAATAAAGGTCCAATAATAGTGGGCTTGACCATCTTTAGAATCAAGTTAAAAATACTGGTTAATAGGACGAAACTTCGAGATACGAAAATATACATACAATATTATCCAAAGGAAATACAAAACAGAAGAAGTTACTAAAACCTGAGTTGATAGAAGCAAAGAAAGCAGGAAAACAGGCGTACAGTTACGGACACCTCAAAGTGCACGGTTTTTTGTTACTATGGTTATTTTTGCGATTTTTCGGCTTATTAAATGACGGTTTCGCCAGTGGCGTTGCTTGTGATTGTAAGAATAGGTATTACTTTTTTAATGTTTGTATTTTAGCAAAGTTTCACAAGTAAACAAACTATACATATAGAAATATGTATTTAATAAATATGTATCAGTATTCAATTTTACTACGCTTTGCAGTTTGCTTCGCATAGAGTTGACCAATGTTTCCATATTGTATCCTTCTCTCAGTTCCTTCCAAACATTTATTATTCTTTCCCATAATTCATCGGCGTTGTTTGGTGCAAACTCCCTGTTATAAATTTTTTTAGTTAAATACCCCCAAACATTTTCGATAGGGTTCAAGTCCGAACTTTTTGCAGGCCATGGTAATAAATTGATATTATTCTCATCAAACCATCAATGAACAATCCCTGCTGCATGCACAGGACAGTTATCCTGTGAAAATAATGTTATCAATTACGTTAACATAAACAAAATTAATTAATTAAGTAATATCTTGCCCGTTGAAAAGTAAATTGATTAGGAAAGACCTCCTCTTACAGATGGCAGCATCACATTTTGCAAAATATTGCAATAATTTTCAGCATTCAGTCGACCATTAATTCTATAGCATGCCCCAGATCCGTGACCATTGATCCATCCCCATACGTTTACAGAGAATCGTCCACTACTTAAGGGTTGAACATAATATTGCTCCTCAAATCTTGAATTTTGTGGTCTATACACCCTTAATCGTCAATTGGTAAATGATTGAAATACCTTTTCATCTGAGAAAACAGTCCTGTTCCAAAAATCGTCGATTTCATTCAAATAGTCGGTTGCAAGCTGTATTCTTCGTTCTTTGTTCTCTGGGGTTAAAAAAACTTTTCTTGCAGAAGTCTCTACTGCCAACGATTTTTAATTTTGAAAATGCAGCTTTTGCTCACATGCAAATCTGCTGCGACTCGACTCAGCGACCAGTTCTCTTCCAGTTTTGTAATAGCTCCCATTTTCTCTGCTTCTGACAAATGTCTGGGAATTTTTCGAGTTTTCAGTTCTATGACAGTTGATGACAAACGTAAACGTCAAAACTCGACGTCTATGATTAGAATATCGTATTACACGCTACAAATCTGCCGTGCACTTTGAGTTGGCCGTAACGGTACATTAAATATGATAAACTAATAATGGATGGAAGAATAACTTTAACACGAAAAAGATATGAACAGAGAACAGTAAAAATCAACGGGACAATGTAGTAAGCGACAGTGAGCAAGAAAGCTTACTAAACGAGGGAACAAATACGAATATATCAGAAGGAGAAGAATATAAGACGAAGGAAAGGAAGATAAACAAAGAAATAAATGAAGTATATCTAAAAATTCCGAAGAAAACTGAGCACGAAAAGAAAATAAGCAAAAAACTACAAAAGTTCAACAATAAATACAGGAAAAATAAAAATTGGCTCCATTAGAAAATCAAGAAAACGAAAGAAAGGAAAAAGTAATAAAGGCTTGACAAAATCCTGTAGATAAAAACCAATAGCAATCAAATATTCCAATAGATCAAATAAAGCACACCCAATGAACGAATACGGAAAATGAGAAGGAAATCAACATAGTATTATAGAACACACGCGAAAAGTTTAATAGTAATAATAAATTAAACAGTAGGGCTAAGTGGTGTTGCACATTTCACGGCACTTTTAAAAGTGAAGCTACAGTTTGCTTGGTCAGTACTTGGATGGGTGAACATTTGCAGAGCGAGCGTAGTGTTCTAGCTTAGACAAGAAGTGAAGTCTTCAAGTACCTCCGCCGAATTTAAAAATGCACATAGCCTAAGTGCGCCCGACACTGTGTAAACGGTATAAGGGGTCACAGATTATGTATTATAGTGGCTAATACCTTGGGACGCCTTTTATTTAATTACGTAATATTAACTCTACTATTTTCTTTCAAATTGATTGATTTAATTTGAATGTTAAATTTTATTCTTTTAAATAAATGTTTTGCATTGAGACTCTTCAAGGGTGGGTTCGTTAATATAGTTGTCTGTTATTTGAAATTTTAATTTTTATAATGACTTTTAATTATGGAGGACTGACACTAACTGTCAGCTTGACTTCAAACAATGATCCAACAATAATCAAACCAAAAATGACAAATATTATTTCTACTCACATGTAATTAACTCAATTCCCTAAGTTAAGTACTTTATTATTTATTTCACCCTTTTAATTGTCTTTTATTCAATATGCTTCTATAGGATTAATTAAGACCATCCTGAACTCCTCGTACTTTCACTGCTAGTCACCTCAAAACACCACTGTTCCTGACGTTCACAGCTCAGATCCTTGACAGACCAGCCACGATGCTCTGCCAACCGTCAAACAAACTCCAAACCCTGACAGCTTGCACCTACGCTACTGTCAACCCAACAACTCCCTGGCAAGTTCAATCTTACTGATGGTCCCAAGCTAATCTTCTATTTTCCCCCTCTCCTAATCTGTTGTCAGCAACCAAATAGAATCGCCCGAATCTAGCAGTTCCTCTATCAACTCCCGTCGAATGAACAACACGTCCTTAGTACAATCACCAAATCCAGTAATCAATGTAACTTATTATTAATTGTAGTATTTAAAATTATCCAATTCCACTCAAATATTATTCTCTTCTTACTTGTATCTAGTTAAAACCATATTCCATATTCTCTTCGCCGACTGTATACTTGCACTAATTCATATTAATATTTCAACCTTATTTTCACCTTGTAGATTTGCTAAAACCTTGTTTATTGTATTATGCCAAATTAGCAATATAAATAAAGGTAAAATTTCCAGTTTTTTTTATTAAATTCGAAAGAATATTTTCAAAATACGTCTACATTTTAAATTTGTTTTTTTTACAATAATCCCAAACAAAATCCCCCTTTACGCTTGTTACAATTATTCATACACCCTTTAAAATTAAATAATATGATTTCTACCTACTATATTCTAAGTTCTAATAGAAAGCATATTTGTCACATGTAAAATTAATTTATATTTTCTTATTAAATTTCAACACCATGATAGAATACTCAATTGCTATTACCTTTCAAAATAAATTGTAAATTGTCTTAAATTAAACTTCCGTTACTTATTTTGAAATAAACAATCTTTTTTTTAAACTTTTTAAAGTTGATTGTATAAATCTCCCAAATTTATATGTTCTGTAATTTTTATTCAAAAACCTGATTTTTACGTATCATAACAGTATGAATGTATGTATGTTTGTAATAAATTAAAATCAGACTTAATAACAATAGTAACGTGGAATATAACATATATAAACGGAAAAGAAGATGAACTAATAGATGAGAAGACAAGAAAAATTCAAATAATAGGTATAAGTGAAACAAAAGAAACAAGGTCAAGGATTCAAGCAATTAAAAGATGGATACATATTGTATTACTCGGGAACTGCGGAAGTGATGCAAGCCAAAGAATGAATTGGAAAAATATTAACGAAGGAAATCAATCAAAGAGTGACAAACTGGAACTCCATATATGCGGGAACAATAATAATAGAAACAGAACTGCAAACAAAAATAACAGTAATACAAACATATGCACCAGTACAGAAGACAGATAGAAAAACAATGGAAAGTTACTATAATAAGTTACAAGAAGTATTAGATAAACATAGAGAAACAAATGAAAATATAATACTAATAGGAGACTACAATGCTAGAGTAAGAAACGATGAAGCAAGGGAATTATGAAGTATAGGAAAATATGGGGTATCAGTTAAAAACAGTAACGGAGACATGTTGCTTGAGTTTAACATAGCGAATGATCTTAAAATAGGAACTACATTATACAAACGGGAAATCAACTATACCTTTGAGGGAACAGAAACAAATGCAAGAAACCTCATCGATTATATAATACACACACCAAATACAAAAACTAGTACAAGAAGTAAAAACAATAAAAACGCAGAAATAAGCACACAACACAAACTAGTAAATATAAATCAACTGGAAGAGGAAAATAGCAAAAACTACAAAATATTAAAGGTTGAAAAGCTACAAGATAGCGAAATAAGAGAAGAATACCGAAATAAGAGAAAAATACCGAAAAGGATGAAAGAAGAACCAGAGAAGCTTGGAGATGGGAAAACTGAGATGGCAATAAAGGAGATGTGAAAAATACTTAAAACAACGGTACAAAGAGTAGCAAAAGAAGTGTGTGGAGAAAAGAAAGTATTACGGAACTTTTAAAATAACTAAATGGTGGACGTGGAAGTGCAACAGAAAGTGAGGAACAAGAAGAAAGCATGGAAAAAATTTATCGAAACGAAAAATGAAGAAGAATATATAAGTAAAATAAGAGAAGCAAAAGAAGAAGTGATAAAAGCAAAAAAGGAAAGCTGGGAGGAATTTGGAAAGGAAATCCAAAGGGCATATAAAGAAAGTAATAGAACATTTTGGAACATTGTTAAATCACTAAAGACAAAGAGGAATAAAAATATAAGATTTGTGAAAGACAAGTCAGGGAAAATAAGGTCAAATAAACAAGAAAATATCAAAATATGGAAAGAATACTACAAAGGAAAATTTGCAAACATACATGGTGTCTAAAGAGTTCAGTGAATGCTCCGATATCTCAACGGAAATAGACCAGAAGTGCGCGAGCAAATAAAAAAAAATGTAAGTATTCCGCAGGGGTTTGACCCCGCCGTCTCTGCATAGCGATCGTAACTGCATCCATAAGTCGAACTACGCCATCCAGCCTTATTGAAATGAGTGCGGCGCGCGTCTATATTTAACGGAACGGTCTTATTGTTGAAACGTTTCGACTCTTTTGTGACATTATCCTGTATCTGTTGAGTCCTATTTTCGGCAAGTGTAAAGCCTGACCTATGTGAAAATTATTACTTCCTTCTATTTCCAAATTAACGCAAAAATAAACAAAATTTTATTTCTTTGCGGTGCTGAAATGTCAGAAAATTTTACGGTTTCGTATGCAAAATATCATCTTCATCCGACAAATAGTTTTTGCGTTATACCACCAACAGATAGACAGACAGACGCAATTTTGAAAAACTGCTTTTTGTCATCTCGGGACCCTTAAACGTGAGGATCTGAAGAAATCTTTCAGACGAAGGAAGTAAAAATATTCAAAGCAAGATATAAATTTGCTCATTCATCGTCGATTTGATCAAAATTTTAGTAATTATATATTACACACTACGAAGAGAAAGAGTAATTGAATGTAAATATTTGTAGAAGTAATAAATATGTTGTTCTTCATTGAAACTTTTTAATTCATCAGTGAATTAAAACATTTTTATTTCTCTTGTGATAATAGACTGATTATGAAGGTTGTTATGGAGTTAATAATGTCACTTTAAACTGTCAAAATTGAATAATAGTAGATTATATTATAAGTGAGAGAAATGCATCATTATTTGCGAGTCAGAATTTTGAATCGCGAGTGCCCCAGCACGAGCGATACAATTTCTCACGAGCTTATAATGGAATTTCGCCCACGTGTGATATACGACGTTTTATCGTACAGTAGCAATTCTTGTGGCTAAATAGTTTGCGCAGTCAGAATATGTCGCGAAACAAATTTATAATTAGTCGCCTATGATTTGTGATATACGTCTGACAGTACTGAAGTGTATTGGCAGTCTATGTTAAATTCGAGGTTCGTAGGTTAGGTTTCGTTTGTTATTTGACACAGACTGACGCTAAACTTAACCTGAAAATTACGAATTTGACATAGCTTGACAGTGCTACCAACAATGCAGTAGTATAAATAAGAAAAACTCACTTGTTAATAAAACTTCATTTTAGTAATTGAAAACAGTGTTGTATAATGTATGGTAATAGGCGCTACTGTAAGATAAAAATAATATCACCCTTGTGAGAGCAAAGTTTTAGTTGTATAGTTGAATTTGGCTTGAGAAGTTAAGGAAGTAACACCTTCATTTATCCATAACAAAAATCATTATTGTAGTTTATAAATTCAAGTCTTAATAAGTATGGTTATTTCTTAAACAATAAAAACATCGAAAGCCGTAAGCACTAACCCCCGCTTCATCCTGATACCACGGGGTTTGAGGGTGGCTTAACTTCACCTGGCTAACGTTGAAACATTAATGATGCTGTTGCTACTCCGCGAGCCATATCGAATTCAGCCCTTAAAAATGTACGTTACGGTCCTGAAGTGGTAGGTCATGCACATCGATCTGCAGTGGCGGGTCGAGTTCACCCCCACAACGAGGCTGGCGCCTATGACTCATTCATGCATCCTGAGTGGCGAAAGATTTGCTACAAAGAGCGGCGCTCGTTTTTCCGGCGCCTTTTTCCTTTGCCGAATTTGCGTCCCTAATGGGCGCAGTGGGACCGGTTTGAAAATTTCTGAAACGTCGATGACGATTAGGCTTTGCTTAACGTGGCCGTGAGGGATGAAAGCTGACCCCGTTGTCGGGGTGATAGGTCATGCACATCGATCTTTGTTTGGTCTAACGATTTCAACCCTACAATCGGCTGGCGCCAATGACTCACGGTGCTGATGCAGCGCCGCATGGAATGCGAAAAATTTGGACCCGAAAATCATGAGAGTTGGGGAAAATAATATAAATTGTTAGTTTATATCGCTAGTCGCAAAAAAAAACTGTTAGGTAAAAACAGAAACGCTTTGAAATCAGTAATTCCTTTAAAGGCCAAAAATATTTTTTAAAGATTAGCTATCCGTTGGGGTAACTAAGTATTTATGTGCTCTGCAGCTACGTATGTAGCCACATTGAAATGAAACTTATTATACTGGTGACTATGTGATATGCCATACATAGCTCAAAACACATTACAGACGACAAAAAGAACTTATACTATTACGAGTATTGTATATAAATTATTTAATTTCCGTGAAACGGCAAGAAACATGCAACACAGAGCTACATCACACGCCTTGTAAATTATACTTAATCTGATTACCTTTGCCTGTGTACTGCAGCATTTTTTCTTTGATATGTAAATGGATCCGGACGTTTTGCTTCGTAATTGAACTGTTATTCAACAAATGCCTACATGAAGTAAGAATTCCTAACAACTGGAACAATGATATTACAATATTACCATATAAAAAGTGATACCAAACTTATAATTAGTTTAAAATGATCAAGAAACTACATGGGCACATTCGAAGCTGACTAGCTGCAGTAAAGATAGCTAAGCTCTTATACAAAGCTTAAATTCAATTTAAAACTACCAAAAGCGTCAAAGAGTCTTTAATGCAACAAATGTGCCCAGATAGAAACGAGAACTCATAAACTCAAAAGAAATGTAGTCGGTCAGGTCATGCGATTCGCAGTTACTAATAACACAGCAACTTTATGGTAACAATAGATATGACGGCCAGCAATATAATAACCAGTACAAACAGCTTTAACAAATTTAAAAGTTTATAGAGTAGGGTGGACCTGGTGTGAAAATATTATATTTAACCTAATTATCACTCTCCCGGTCAGCAGAACAGTAAAAACAAAGAACATATAAATGCACAGTACCAACGCACGCATTGAAATAGACAATGGTGAATATTATTATAAATTAAAATTTGAGGAGATCTGAAGGATACCAGTTGCAGGTGTTGGCTTTTGGCACAATGATGTAAAAAGAGCGTAACATAAGACGTCAAGAAACAGAGCAAGTAAAATTCGAGGAGATTTGAAGGACCCCAGTCGAATGCGTTGGTTATTGGCTCAACTAAGCAATTGCGTAATGTGAAATAGCATGAATAAAAAATTGTATAGGCAATTAAAACTCGAAAAGATTTAAGGAATTGCAGTAGAGAATCGTAGAAGTTGTAGTCGTGTCCTCTGGTGCAGACAAGCGTCTAAGCCAGAGGTTCAGAAGATTCAATCCCAAGATGAAACTGCGGCACAAGAGAGACAGGCGAAGTGAAACAGTTAGCGGGAACCATACAGGTACGAGAGCAGCTGAAAATATAAGGGCAATTAGAACAATATGCTAAAATGAAAGAGCAAGCCAAAGGGACCATGTAACTTACCCTTAAAGTATCATTACGGCTAATACAGAAAACCTCGGTTTTCAAACGAAATACTTCTAACTAATCCGTCACCCTGACAAGGAATTATTTTTCCAAAACGCCACTCTCAAGTTGAATCTACATACTAGTGGGTGCAGCGAAATCCCATCCTCTATTTTGCACGAGGCAATAAGAAACCATAAAAAGCGACAGCGTAGCCCATACCATACACTTTCGAAGTTGGGAAGCGAGAGGGACACTGAAGTTTTACATATCCGCGAGTCTCTAGCGCATATTCAACCGAACCACGACCAAATGAAGAATCACTACGCGGGACACAGAAGCAAATTAGACCACTTTCGACTAATTTCTCAACGGGCTCCTAATAAACAGACTTATAATTAAATAATTCAATGGAAACTAGTTCAAAGAGGAACCGGGGTCTAGAAAACGTTATAGCACTTACTACCGCCTCCTATTATAATTGGAAAAGGACCACCGAATACCTACAATATGCCACTTCCCATAGGGGTCCACCATAAGGCCCCAACACCTTAAAAGCTGGATCTTCAATCGGTGTATTTTGCTTGTTATGGATATGGTGCCCAAACATGAAACTATGGAAAAATTTATGGTACTTTCACACTGAGACAGAAAAATTAATGAACAAATTAGAAGGATAACGAAGGTAATTGCTATAGCAGAATTTGTTACCAGTGAAAACTCATTTACTATAATATGCCACAGACTAAAAGATGAACGCGACGTGTTACATTGGGAAATGGGTGCGGTATTATTGTTAGGCGCCACTGAGTTATATATAACGCACTTCAACAAGATGGTAGATGGAACACCATAATTCAGAAATGGAAACTATAGTTACGACGAAGAAAAAGAGAGAGAGATCAAATGGTTTGTAGGACTTGGATGCGAACAGCATAAGATAAGGAAGCAGATGGGAGAAGCCTCTGTTCAAAGTTGGACGAAAGATAGCTGGAAAAGAAGAAGAAGAAGAGAATTGAACTGTCTATAACTATCATCTTCTATTATTTTTTTTCCATTTTATTCTTTATAATGTGTACGATCCCTGTCTTCTCTTGATTCCTAATCAACTGATCAACAAAAGTGTGTGCTCCTATGTTGACTAATAGATGTTTTCTACTCTCTGTGTATTGTGTAATTTTCTAATTAAATGTCCACTACACTCAAAAACATATTATATTGGCCTGTAAGTTATAGACGTTTTGCGCTTATTTTCTTCTTAATATATTTGTGTCCAATATATTAATAGTCATGCTTGGACTCGCCTGATTGCCTAAAACAATATATCGAGTGGAAACAGAAATTCGTTGATAATTAAGAACACTCGAGTTGCATTCGGCTAGATTATATCAGGAGTCAATAAACAACGTTTGAACAGTTTATTTATAAATATTAAAAATACAGTTAGTGTGGTTGCTATGACGATTGTACTTTCAGCAGTTAACGTGATGTTTGTAAAGGTAGTTGACTATCAGTTATTAGTCAAAAAGGTATATGATTATCACCGTTGCTATGTACATTATCAAAACTTAGTACATGCGTAACTATGCATTTTTACCGTTTTTCATTGGTTGATGTTATAGGGAGTGGTATAATCATGGTAATCGTTCCAGGGGCAACGGTAGAGGTTAGACGCAAAGAAAGGTGTTATATTCAAGCTGAAAATATTCCGTGTTTCGATGTGTCTTTTCCTGTACGTTCTTCTCACTTCTCATTTTCTTTTGTTACTGGCAATTTGTTCTTCCCATTCTCCTTTCGTTTAGTTTAAACACTGGGAATTTCAAAGAGTCGCCGCTGTTGCTATTATATCTTGATCATTTGTGAACAGTATAGTCATTGGAAATCTTTTATTGTTGGAATTATATATTTGGTATAGTTTTATGACTTCTTCAAGTTTGTCATTGAATAATTTAATCCTTTTATTTGTCGTTTTGTTTCAACATCTAAGAGCTTCAGAAGGAGCTTTCTTAGGGCCGGTTGCAGAAAGCAATGTTAAGTCTGGTGTTAGCTAACGCGACGTCAAAGTGAACAAAAACGAATCAAATCTCAAATGCTTATGGTAACTAATACATTAGTAAACAAAATTTGATGCGATTTTGTTCACTTTGACGCGATGTTAGCTAACACCAGACTAAACATTGCTTTCTGCAACCGGCCCTTAATGATGTTGTTTATATTTAATCGCGTTACTATATCCAATCTTTTTCTTTTTTCATTAAGTCTCTTTTGATACAGATATTTCACTGATTATTCCTGGAGCAAAGACTTTAAATACGCTTCTGTAGTCATTATTTTGTGTTTTAGTTATTACATTATGTAGTTACAGTTATAACTGCGTGTAGTAAATAGTCTAATACCACATCAGCGCTTCTGTACACCCGTGTGTCTTTGAAAAAGTAGATAACCTCAAAATTGCAAATAACACATCATATAGGTAAAATATTAATCAAATCACATATCGTTGTTTTACTCATAATATTGATCCTATCTTTATACATACACACATTCTAGTCAATAATACATTTCTAAATGCGATACCAAATCACATTCGGTGATTATTTTATGCTATAATCTTGTAAAGTTTATGATCGGATAGGTTTTTGTGCAGCAATCTCTTGGACTGCTCTACACCTACTTGAAATGTAATATTCTAGAAAGATTTTGTAGAATACTATCAGAAGTGACATTTCAGGTTATTGATCAATATTTGAATGGTGTATCCAAATCCGATTTAACCAGTAGGTATGGCGAACAGGAATCTCGACAGAATACGAACAAATGGGTTAAATTTAAACGCCTACGTAATGGATTATGAATCATAAGCGGTCATTTATGCGTTATGCTATTATTTCTTTGAGAAACGTACTTTCAAATTTTCATCGGCGTGCACGTGGTTAACTGGTGATCAGATCTAAGATAAAACTTGCAGAGGGTATGATAGCCGTAAATTTCAGAATCAGCTAAACGACTCGTTTGTATTCCAATAGAAGTATTCTCGGTCCAACATCCTACCCGTTCTCGATTTTCAGTTACCAAACGATTTACGAGTTACTTCCTCTAGTAGTCAATCTGGACAGAACGCTCGCGGAAGGTAACGCTAGGGACTCGCCTTGGGAATAACATTTAACAAGCCACCGGCCACATTATAGAAATACCAGGGATGGCTCTCTGTTAACCAATAGAACCCCGCGTTTAGAGAATGCGCTATTATTACTTCAAAAACGAAACGTAACACATTTATATAGCTAGGCAGTAATTTGGAATTTGTATCTTTCAGTGGTTGTTTGATAGGATTGCTACCCTTGCGGTTACTCTATGTTTGTGAGGCACTCCACTGTGTATCCTAGTGTATTTTTCTAGGTTACAGCTTCTCTTTAGAATTTTCTTCGTTTTGTGAATTAAAGCAATATTTATTTTTATTTCTTTTAACTTGCTTTCTAATCTGCTATTTTGTTTGTCATTTTACGAATGTTCCAATTTTTGGATATTTATATGATCATTATTTCTATGCTCTAATACCTGAACCGTTTTGTTTTCGTCATAGTTAGATCTTATCTTATGTTTAAGGTTAAAATGGAGCGATTAAAAGTCGCTTTTGTTTCTTTATGTAAGTGACTATCCTATCGCAGCTATGGTTAGTGAGGGGTTGCCATTTTAGAACTTCCGACCCAACTCTCAGTTTCTCTTTTCTTCAACTGGTAAGAGTGCTTATGTGTAATAATAATAAGAAGTGGAATACCTCTCGACCCTAGAATATTCTAACAACGTTGAAGCTGAAAAAGAGAAGGAGTGCAGTCAAGGGAGACTGGTGAACAGGAAAATTGAAAGAGAAGGGACCTGACCTAATGTCATTTTGTCAACATATGACATAATCATAACCCTTTTTGATGAATTCAAATGTGCAATTTTTCTTTTAACATTAGTTTAACTCAATCAAATAGGTAGAAGCCACTAGTTGTTGTTGACATCATTATAAGTTGAAGTCAATGGTCTAGATAACTTCAAAGTAAAATTTCTGCGCAGTACACTTCAAGAATTTACGGTATTTTCAGGTTCTTCAGGGTTATTCCTAGCGTTCTGCGGTCTATAACACGTTGATATACTTGCATTTTATGCGTCGTTTTTCTCGTAAGTAGCCAGGTCTTTATTTCTTCAAGACGCAATCTGAGTTTCCGATTCTCTTTACTAATTTACTAATTCGGAAATATCATCAATTAATTAACACAAATCAATCGGCTCCATTCGTTAAAGAGCAGTAGGTTGCGTGAATAATTCATGATGTAGGAATTGTAGGTTATATTAGTAAAGTAGTCGAATTTTCCCAGAGCTACAATATAACTAGCGAATAAGTTTATAATTATTACCCTTAATATTATCAGTAATAATACAGACTGGTGTAAGGGGGAAAAGTTGTGCGGATTGTGGCGCTGATGACAAACTACTGGTCGCCAAAATGTAATTTCTTTGGACTAGGCACCAAAATAAAAAATTGGAAATAAAATAAAAGGAGTTCAAACTACAATTATTAAAGGACGACTCGATTTTTACAAAAGGAGATTAGACCAAAAACTGGAAGAATTCAGAAACACAAAAGAGAACTCACCCATAACTTACATTCAAAAACAATAATGGGAAAATTATTACAAAAACCTATTAACAGAAGCACGACTTCAATTCTGCCAGAAAATGAAGATGGTGATGAACATGAGACACACGAAGAAGTACCTTTGACGCTCGAAGAAGTGAAGAAGAATATCAGATTAATGAAAAACAATAAATCTGCGGGACCTCGTGGAATCGCCCCAGAATTTATAAGATATGGACCCGTAAAACTATTTCGCATGATTCGCAATTGTTCAAAAGAGCTCTAAATACCGGCCAAATACCTAACAAATGGATCAGCGCCCATATTATATTAATTTTTTAAAAAGGCGACAGAAGGAAATGCGAAAACTATAGAGGCATTAGTGTGATAGCATCAATGGGCAGACTTTATGGTAAAATTATAAAGGCTAAATATTAGAGGAGCAAATAGAAAATATAATTGGCGAAGATAAAGCTTCACGGCTGGAAGGTCATGTATCGAGAACATTTACACTATACAACAGCTAATCGAGAGAAGATGGAAATAAATAGAGTAATACCCTTAGCTTTCAATGACTTCAAGAAGGCCTATGACTCCATACCTAGAGTTCAATTGTGAAACAGTATGCAATATATAAGAAATCATAAAAAAATTATAAATGCCGAGTTTTACGGATGGATAGAATAACGAAGAGGTGAAAAGAAGAATGAGAGTAAAGAGGGACACACTTAACTGACTTAACTATATCGAAGAGAAGAAACTTACATGGTACGGGCATGTAAGAAGAACAAACGCAAAGGTATGGATAGTTAAAGTTACAGATTGGAGTACCCTGGGTAAAAGAAAAAGAGGAAAACCTAGAAGACCTTGGAGTGACGACGTTGATCAGGCCATGAAAAAAAGGGGATTAGAAGACCGAGAATGGCAGAGCAGAGATTAATGGAAAAAGGGGTTGAGAGGTGCGCAGCTGAAATGATTGCATTTAGGCATATGCTATATGCTTTAATGTTTTTAATTCTGTTAAAGCCTTTATTTTTTTCTTCATTTTTATTATATGTCATAGGGTGTTAACTCGTAACGCCGTAATGCCCAGGAGGATATTTTTTCCAGCTGCCCACACTGGATCAGGTACTACTTTCTGCTAGTTTTGGTCCACCCTGTGTATTTTGTTTCCCTAGTACCCACCGTATCTAGTGAGTCTTTCCCTATCTGCTATATGGGGAGGCCCTCAATTGGAACTAGCAACTCCACACGGGGAAGTTTGTACTTTAATTTTCTCGATGGTGTGGAATAATAGTCCTGCTTTGTGTTTTTCCCACTATTTACCTAGATAGCTCAATATTTTTGAGGTTTTTCAGCTGTTTTTTTTAAATCAATATAAGTAGCCAATGTGTTTCTCCGTGTTGTTACTTTTGGCATTGATTTGAGCCATATGATTTTTTTAAATATAATTTTCGAAAAACACTTCGACACTTCAAGTTTGCTTTTTATTTTCGGAATTTTTATGATTATTATTTCTTTTTCGTGTATATTTGTCAAAGATATGTAAGAAACGTTAGTTGTTTTCAATGATAACATAGTTCGAGTGACACCTCATCATATTTTTGTAAAGATTCATGTTCGGTTAAACTATTTATTTTTTACACACTGTATAAGCTACCCTTCTTACAAATGTTGATGTTTCTCTCATTATTTGCGTCATTTATTCCAATATTTCCACTGGTTTTCACTAGGGTGAAGCCACTCCCAGTTTTCCTGGTCTTTAATGGGGTACTTTTAAAATTGGCTTTTAAGGCAGAAATGAAGAGATTATGTGAGTAATGCAATGCAGCTAACGCCTAAATACGTTTCAAAAACCAAGGAGTTAACAGAGATGAATTAATTGTATGACGTCAATTGGATTTCGAAAGACACCCAATAGGCGTGACGTCAAAATGATAGAGCTAGACAACTTCTACGGAAGCGATACGACACGATCTGAATTGACGTGCAGATCGTTTTACTGCTCGAAAAGTATTATTAGTGTAATTCAGTGTTGGTTGAGGTAGTTTTCTTATCATTTAGGAGTGTTCAAAAGTATACGCATGCAAGATCCGCAATTTTGGACTCTTAATTTCGTTGTTTATTTCTGTGTTTCACATTTGATAGGTGAGAACTACTACGTACTCATTTCATTCGTCCTCTAAGTTATTCAACAAAATTCTTTCACTCAATGCGCACACCTTGCTAGGGGTGAGGAGGCTGCGTATGAAACTAACGTCCGCCACTGATTTTTATCGTTTGCGGCGTGAATTGCTTCGTAAATTTGGATAGCCGTAATCTCTTTCAATTTATTTTCGTAGGTTAAGGATTTGCTTCCACATAGCTTTGCCTTTGATATAACCTGTTTGTTTTTTTTTGGATTTTATGGGATAAGTTGTAAAATCTTCATTGAAGATATGCAAACAGATTTCGCTAGTGTGGTTTCTCAATGAAATGAGACGACAGTTAGTGTAATGTGTTGTTCTAGAGCCTTTTTTATGTAGAGCTATGAATATTGATTGGCATCACTAGATTGGTCACCCTCCGGAATCCCACACTATATTTTTTATAAAACTTGGATTCCTTGTTGCCCTACGAGTTGAATTACTTTTGCAGGAACCTCGCCTGGGAAGTAGTGAGCACGCAATGAACACAGAAATTGATCTCAAATTTGCCGTAAATTATCAATAAATAGATATAGTTCCTGTTAAAGAAACAATCTTAAATAATACTAATACTAGTGTATGGAACGGAGGTTATTCTGTCCCGCATTTATACGTGCAATAATATTAAATCACGCACTAAAAACTGTTAACGCGCATTTCCGACAGCTGTTTCTTCTACGGGAAGATCAAGCGCAGTGCGCACAGAACAATTACATTAAATCACTCGCAGACAGCTGCTTTAAACGACACTTTTGTGCTGACAGCCTACTGCTCATATGCCACCAAATCGCTAAAGTGCGATGCTGCAGGACTTTGACACATCTATACAGCTAACCGGCTGCTATGTCAAAACTACCTCTCCGCTCTAACTTGCTCTACCCAATTAAATTATAACAGCACACAACAGGTACAAGTCGGCTGTATATTGAATGTTATTGTGAACACAGTCAGGCGAGCCAGGTCAACCCCATTGCAGTGGATCTGACTTGTTATGATTTGTTTATCGAGCTAGTACGTAGCATTAGACATGCATTGTTGTTTCTTTTCCACGTGAATGTACTTCCGGATTTCTCTATTGCTCTTGTGCTTTCCACATTTTATCTGAATCTAAATCACTTATTATAGTAAGTAGTGGGGTGGACTGTATAGCGTTTGTAACCCCGACTGATCGAATTAAAGTCTTTTATTTGTCGTGGGTTTTCTTTTTGTTTGAAGCTTTAATATGTTTGTGCGACGAGAGGATTTTGGTCGGGCGAACGTAGACATAGGGTTGGGTTTTTGACGTTCAAAAGTGGGATGCGTCTTCTTTTGCTGATAAGTATATCTAATCGATTTGATTATGATGTTTGTGATTTGGGGAAATCCACGTATTTTGTGAGTTATTGCTCTTAATAGCAACGTCGAATTTGGCATTGAAGTTCCCCAAAATGGTTAGAAAATGGTTGCTGTTTACTAATGACTGTATTTAGATATGCATAAAACTCCCGCATTTCTTTATCCTTCGCAGTTGATGTGGGTAAGAGTAATTGAATTAGGGTGGTTGTCATCATCAAGAACCAAATGTAAGTAACGGCCACTATGAAATTTTACTAAAAACAGAAATTTTCCCAAAAGTAAACCTTCAAATGGCTAGCTTTAAATAGAGTAGGGATGGGTTATCTAATTTAATATATCAATATAATCGTAAACTATTATTAGATGTCAAAGGGGCAAACATACAAAAATGTGTGCCTCTTGATAACCTCAAAATTGCAAGTTTCATCGTTGTTTGGAACGTAATGTCGACCCTGAATCATAATACGTTCATATCGAGAGATAAAAAAAAAACTGATTCTCAGCGGGTTGTGGAAATTTAAACATATGAATAATATGTTAGTGGCACTGTAAGTCTATGTTAAATTCGAGGTTAGCAGGTTAGGTTTTGCGTCACTCTGTGTCAAAACTAACGCAAAACCTAACCTGCTAATTCCGAATTTGACGTAGACTTACAGTGCCATCAACATATTATTCATATGCGTGAATTTCCACAGCTAGCTGAGGATCAGTACCAATACACATTCTAGTCAATGATAAAGTTTCTATATCTACGATGCAAGATCACATTCGGTGAATATTTTATGCTATAATGTTGCAAAGTTGACGATCGACAGATTTTGTGCTGCATTCCCTCGAAGGCTGTTCCACGTCTACTTGAAATGTAGTGGTTCGGTCAGATTCCGTAGAATACCAGAAGTGAGATTCCAGTGCAGGGTTTATATTTGAATGGTGCATCCAAATCTAATTTAAACAGCAGGTATGGCGTGCAGCAGTGGGGTTAGCTCAGGGGAATGAGCTTCTGGTGTCGGGCCAGACAGTCTGGGTTCAAACCTCTGCAACTCCAAGCCTTCACTGCGATTTTCCAATCTGCGGGTTGGTAAACGTGCGGTCTTAATACATAAAACCTCATAAAAAAGGAGAGGCCGATGATCCTGCAGAGTTGGGTTAACAGGTTGACGACGACGAACGACGATGGCGCACAGGTTTCTCGGCAGCATATAAATAGGTGGTATTTATCCGAATATATTCACGAAAAAATGTGAAATTAGTATCGGGAATTTCTGTGCTATCCCGAGATATTTATTTGAGAAATGGACCTTCCGTTTTTTAACGGCTTGCACGTGGTTTGCTTAGAAATAAACTCATGGTCAAATTCAAGATTAAACTTGCAGAAGTTGCCTGGTCCACATAAATTCCAGAGTCAGCTAAACGACTCGCTTGCTATTCAAATTCGTACCAAATATACGTAAAATAGAACTATTCTTAGTGCAACATGCCAACAGTTCTGGATTTTGAATTACCAACACGAATTGTTTTTTCGTAGTCAATGTGGAAAGAATTCTCTCGAAAAATATGCTCACGGACTAACGTCGGGAATAAAATTTAACAGTTTACCGACCAAAATTACAGAAATATCGTGAACGACTCTCCGTTAAGTTATAGAACCCCGCGTTTACAGAGTGCGATAATGTTACTTTAAAAACGAGCAGTAACATGGTTTTCAGAAGACGCGTGTCTTCAATTAATGTATTACTAGAGCGTTCACACGTTAAGATATGAGAAAAGATCTAATAGGGAAAGATGGATAAGAGCATCAACGTAAAATATTAACACGTAATAGAAAAAGAAAAAGAATTATATAGGTGCAGTAGTCGTTCTTTATCTTATGTAGAAACTACTCCACTCGGGATGTCTCCGTATATACTCATTACAATAATAATAATTTTCATTACCTTAAAATTCTTTTTTCACGGTGGAAATAAACTCAACATTATTACCCCAGAGGGATTATAGAGCCAGAGTACCGCGAGGTATCATTCTAGGCCAGTTCTATATAGAATCACAAGTCACTAGCATTATACGTAAGAGAAGGTGCAGTCCAAGCTGGTAATTGAAATTCTGCTTTTTTCATGTTTTTGTAAGTGTTCTTGTTGACTGTTGGTAATCGTTATCGTTTTAACTCTTCGTCTGCCTACAATTCTTTTTGCCTTGTACTATTAGTTGCAATAACCGATATTTTTAATATCTTCTTTTGAATAAAGCTGCAGTCTTTCACTCGCCGCATATACGATGTTTCCAATCTAATCCAAGATTTTTATTATTTCTTGGTTTTCTCAGATTTTACTGACAGAGTCAGTGTAGGAAACTCCTCCACGTGAAATATTTAGTGCCTCCCTTAGACATTTCAATACAGTTCCACGATTTGCTAATATTTAAGCACATCAGTGATGCTCTGACATTTACATTTTTAAATATCCTTGATAACGGTACGTGTTGTAACGATATGAGCTTTATTGAGATAATTTTGAATATCGTATCATCTAAAGTTCTTCTTGATTACAATAATACAAGGAAAAAGCTTACTTGTTGTAATATTGCGTTGATACAAATCTAGCAAGGTCTTCTCATTTTGCCCTTTTGATTTTGTTTGGCCACACCTAAAATGCCCTGGAAGATTTAAAAGATAGAATGTAGAATAGAATATCTAGCAGTAGAACGCTGTTAGTTAGAATATCTGTTGAGCATTTATGTTGTTTGTTTGAATAACTTATTTTTCTTGTGGGGGTTGGAAATCATGGCAGCGATTATTATTTTATTAAGTGCAACTGAAGTACATTGCTTATTACTGTGTTACGGACAAAACGGCGGCGTATTTTGGACTAGAGTGATTTGTTTGTTTGTTATGGACAAGGTGGGTGGTCATATGGCCAGAATTCTAAGTAGGACTACAGTCATTTAGCGTAATTTTCTATAGGTTCGCGCCGTCGTTTTGATTTTGCCAGCTTTTGTCGCGGCGAGTGTCACCGCTTAAATACTGTCCCTTGTTCAGTCTAATTTGACCGTCAGGGGTAAGTTACACGTGGTCACTTGAACCTGTTTTTTAGCTATCTTTGATCCTGTTTTTACTGGCCATGTTCCTGTAGCAAGATGTTTTTACCAGCCATGTTTCTGTAACGTGATGTTTTGAGCCGACCATAAATGTTCCCATGCCGTCATGTTCTCGTCTCATATTGTACCCATGCTTTCCAGTTTTCCCGGTGTGTTGATATTTTTGGATGCGTGAGTTTCCCAGCTGATAAAGCGTTGGGCTATTTGCTGTCCCAAGAGCTAATATAATAATGAGCAAACAATCTCACCCAGGGAGTAACAGTTTAGGTTTTTTCCTTTTGTTAACTATTAACTTGTAAATTGTGGGGTGGAGTGCTGCCACGACTCGGGCTGAATCCTTCAGATTTTCCGTGCAGTTTAAATTGAGTCATTACATTGAGATTAATTGTTGATAGGGGCTTTGATAGGACCCCTTCAAGATTCTTGGATTTTACCCTGGTATTGTGCGATAATCTTCGACTTGGTTCACGTTACATTGTGTTGTGTCATTGGGACCGCACCTCAGATGAGTTTCTCTTAAGGCCTCATTGAAATTTAACTTATATCAGTAATGTCATTAAGGTTAAACTTTAATAATCTATGTGCTTCGTTCATTCGACTAATTATTATTATTATATTTAATCATTTTGATTGTTATATTTTTAGAACTTATGTTTATTGAATGCACCCGGCCCCGGGGTACTTAACGTTTGTGTCCATGTGCCTTATTATTGACGATTATCTATTTTACTATAATCCGGTGTGTTTTTGTTACATGCAAATGGAGTTATGACTTGGTTACGATATTTGTTGCATGTCAGATTATGGTGATTTTGGTAAGCTTTGCGTTTATGAGTTTTAGTTTCTATCTAAGCACATTTGTTGTGTAAAGACTCATTGGCGTTTTTTTTGTATTGATGAATACATTTAATTTTTCGTGAAGAACCGCACCCGTCTTTACTGTTTAGCTAGCCGGTTCATTAAATGTGTCCATGTAGTAACGATGGTAACCCTTTTATTTTGCCGCCCATTACTAGCGTGAGAAAGGGAGCATTATGAATGGAATATGAAACAGTTGTAAGGATATTTATTACCTAGAAATTCCTTTTGATTTGCATAGCAAAATTACTCCTACATAGTCTATTGACCTCATTTAAGTTTTGCTAATATTTAGCATATTTCCTCTGCATTATTTAAATGCCAACGTTTATTTTTTTTTATCTGAACGCCATATGCGCGACAGAAACAACAGCTGCCAGCACGAAAAAACCGCAGGCATCTACAAACGTTACCCCCAAGAATGAAGTAATTCAGAGGCAGTTAAAAATAACCCGCACGTTATCCATAATCCATAATAAGAAGGCGACTACCTAGGTAAGCATTTTCGTTTTTATGCATGGACGATTCGTTCGAAACTCAGCGGAAAAATCTAATTTTGGCAGGTTTCCATTTTGCAGTTCGTTGTAGACTACTAATACCTGTCCGATAATTGATATGCCGGCATTGGCTATGTTGGTTGAACTTTTAACGAGTTCGGGTTTTTGTTCAAACTATGTTTCCAGTATCCTAAGATTTGCTGAAATGTTTCTTTTTTGGGAATTGTTGTGAATCTTTGGAAGAAAGAAATGGTAAATACACTAGATTCCTGAAATCTCTTTGTGGCGATCTACGAGATTCACACCATTTGTTTGGACATTTCGTCTTACTATTTCTAATTTTAATGTTCCCTGAGGACATATATCACATCCACTTAATTCTTCAGGGACACGTATTTTTCCATCGAACCTTGAGGAATTTAATATTAAAATGTTTTACTTCTGGAATATTTTCAAACCTTGTTTTTATGAACTCCTCGCTTGCTGACAGTAGCTGTTCTTATAGAAATTTGAACCAATTACTTAAATAATGCTTCGTTTCCATGACTCCTTGGGGTCAAAATTTCTTAAAAAGAAACTGACTTTAGCGCTTCTTTTTGTTTTCAATCTGAATTTTTATGATTTATTAGAGATTTCACTTGAAAAGGTCGTTTTACTAATCTTAGCAGTTGTTCGCTGTTGCTATTTGCCACTAATGCCACTCACAATTTTCCAATTTTTGCAGAAGCTCTTTTACCTTGTTAAATATAATTAACATATTATCTATACCGGGTGTCCATTCTCAAAGTCGAACATAGGCATTTAACATTAGTGCATTCACTCGTTCTTTATTGAAATAATTCAATTTTCTGTAGATAATTTTAACAGACGTTGACAGAAAATACCTGTTTTTTCGCCAAATAATTACCAATTTTTTTGACAAATGCTATCGAACGTAAAAAGCAAGGCATGGCATATTTAAAAATTCCCAAGTTTTAAATTAGTATTTTAAAATAAAAATCGCATCTTGAATATTATTATTGGTACCATTTGATGCGTAATAATTTTGTCTTTCCATTAATACCATTACCTTCCCTGTAAGTTGAATTGGCGAGCAGGAATCTGCAAAAACGTTCAATACAATGTTAATCGCCTGTGTTCGACTTTGAGAACGGACACCCGGTATAATCTATACGAGTATCTGCAGAATGTTAATTAGTTGCTGGATCAGGTGTTGTAAAAGCGGCTTTATCTACAGAATTTTGCTCTAATGGAATTTGCTAAACAGTCACAGTAGCTGGTATAAAATTGATGTCGGTTCAGCATATCAGCGGATCGACATTTTATATAGCGAGTTCGGCTTTCCATCGCCTGAAAGTTTCTGCATCACGCAGAAGTGATTAATTTTGTGTATGTATACCTTGCAAGTGCAAGATAGACTCTTTGTCATATAATTTATGTGCATTTCCACCATACTAGTCCTTTATAAATATTTAGATGACGCTGTTCTGCTGACAACGTACGCTACAAAATCTGCACGTAATACATTGTAAGAGATTTTAACATTGTACCCAATGTTACATATACTACCATCCATTTAATTATGCATTACAATTAAAAATTCCATGTAGTATGGTTTACCAACTTATTTACACGCTATGACATTATTATTCACTATAAGTGAATTCTCAATTTTCATTCAGCTATAAATATTAGTTTGACTATTCCAACTGTTGACGAACTTTAAACCTTGTTGCTACGCCAACTTTCTTTTTTCTGGATTATGACGATCCGTTTCATGGAAATTGATCAGGTCCTAGATAACCTCACTTCTGATTTGTCGCAAAGGTCATTTTACACTATCTTGCAGTAGCATTTCGGAGTTATATTGTTTTACAGAATTACACTTATGACAGACCTCCATCAGGCAACCAGCTTTCAAAACCTAAAAGTAATGAACATTCTAGAGTGAACAATCACTTTGTTCATTTATTAGATTTTGGCTTAACGGTCATTCAGACATCAGGGTCCTGTTCATGCTTAAGTATATAGACTAAGAACACAATAAATATAAAGTATTTATTGGTTTTTGTATTATATTCCAACCCTTAAACTAAAATTAATTTATGCAATGTATGTAGATATTAAAACGATAAATAAAAATGAATTCGGGTCGAATTAATGCGAAGCTGCCCCTGGGGTATCTGCAGCCCACTATAAATGGAATATGTTTGATATACTTGGAACGACGCTGTGTGCCTAGGACTGCACGTTGCCTTGTACGGGCGTTCCAGTAACGAAATTGTTAAATGTGATGATAGTACTTAATGACGGTGTTTGCGTTTAGAGTCAAACTTATATTCTAAATTTCGACAAACAAACATTTTTCTGGCCCTGCGAACGTATAATTCTTGTTGTGTCACTATCAAGCCTGCCTTGGGCTTTCCTTCTACGGTCGTCGGAGGGTCGTTAATGCTTAAACTTTACAATGAATCGCCCGAGCTGTTTCGAACGTTACTGCGAGCTGCCGGCGCGTTTGGGCTTTCGTCTAGGGGCCCTCTGGGCCCAAGAAAGAGCTCTATTGCAGGTGCCCTTAATTCTGGCGTGGAATTAGCCTGGGGAACGCCTCGGTTGTCGCAATTTGCGATTTTGTTGTAGTCTCTCCTGAGGCGAATTTCTGATTATTTCTTCATCTGACGCTAAGGGGATGCAGTGTTAGTTTTAAGGGCTGGTTGGGGGGGGGGGGGGGCGTATTCTGATACTGAAGCTGACGACAAAAATACGGCGTAAAGCAGTTTTAAGGACGTGTTTGCTGATTCCGGAGCCGGCGACCATACGACCGGATTCCGACTTGCAGTTTAGGGGATAATCTTACAGTTGCGGACGGCTTCTTCAGGCATGTTTAAGTCTCGGGCTAACGGCCATTCGTCTTTTTAGGCAAGACGAAATCTGAATTGGTGCGTCGGGCCCATTTTGTTTTCCAGGACCAAGCGGCGGCTTCAGCTAAGCCCAGAGGACCTAGGAGCTGGTGGTCCTTCCAATAAGAACTGGACGGAATGGTTGCTAGATCGAAGTGCCTTCACTAAGCCGGGGGTTTTTGTTTTACATCTTAGAGGCCTTTCTATATAGGTCATCTTCTGGGGGAAACTTTGAGAGGGGCTGCGGTAAACATCGTTGTGCATCGCTTGGTTGTTTTGTTTATCTTCAATCTGCGCGCACGGGAGATTCAAGCGTAGATCGTGGTATATTAGTAGCGTATAAATTCCGAGCATATTATTTATGCGTAAATTGATTTTTTTGCAGGTGCAACCGTCGCAGTTCTTTAATTACAAGTTGGTGTTTAGTTATTCACAGGCAAGGAAGAATTACCCAAGGTACTAGAGATATTATGATGCGTACAGGAGAGTGCATTCGTAAATTGCAATTTATCGTATTTAATTTATGTAAATATAAGAAATGTTCCAAATTGTCTCACATGTATAATGGAGTGAGTTGCTGTGGAGTCACTCTAAGTGAAGAAATCTTCACCAAGTCAAAGCTAAGTTCGAGAAAACTCTTAAATTTGGTTGGGTTTTTTATGATTCTCCCTGCCCTGGCAATGAGATGCTTTGATTTTGATTTGAAAATTTCTCCACTGTTTTGCTGGGGGGTTGTTCCCCTTGGTTGAGGCTTTTCAACAATTTTCTTTCAAGGAGGCCGGATTAAAGACCTCCAAAAGGTGTAGTTATTGAAGAAGATGGATGAATATTCGATTCTTTGTTGGGAATTTCTTAGTTTCGAATTATATTGTTTCCTCCAGGGACATCTAGGGATGAGTTGGGGATAATTTTTCTATTTTAGGCAATTCAAATCTGCTCTTGTTATCAACTCCAACACTAATGATATCTATAACTTTTGGTTCTTGGTTTGATATTTCAGCATTTGCTTGAATGAGGTTGTCAAGGTATTCTTTTCGGAATTTTCTCATGAGTCCTTTCCCGATAGCGATCAATTTGCGATGAGCTTTCTGAAGATGGTTTGATTTGATGTGATCCCATACAAAAACTCCGGAGTCATAGGACTCATATGATTTTGGTGTTTGGTAAAAGTGGTAAGCGGTCTCCCATCAATGACGTATGTCTGACTAACACAAGAAATGCTTAGGAACACTTTTATAGAGATAATCCAAACATTTTCTGAACACGTTTTAATTTAATCAACTGGTAAACTGGTAAAGTGGCAAATCTTGTTAAGTATTTCAACGCCAAGCCATCAAATCGACTCACTCCTCAGTTACTATTTGGACTTTATATGTGTAATTGTAAGTTTTAAAACTCCGCAATGTCTCTGAAGAAAATTTGCAAATGCATCGATATCACTGCGCACAGAAACGGAAAAGGGCCACTTCCTCTTAGCAAATTTGCTTGTTTAGAAACTCTTTATCAACCACATAGCTATGTTTTTTCAACCAGTAACTAGGCAAACGAAAGGCTCTAAAAATTAGCAATAGCGTAATAATTCTCTAACAATTTGTGTTGGGAATCAAGAATAACAATATACATCAATTTATCAGGCTTGTCAAATAAAAAGGTTATTCTTACTGGTCATATAGGAAGTTTCTTAACGATAAGGCGCAAAAACGTCCATTGATTGAAATTTAATGCTCTTATAGTTAATCTGCAGTATTGCAGTCACATAATTTTCTGAAATTTTGCCAATCACTGTAAATTACCGTTGATATTAATTCCTGGCATCTGATCTTTAGAGAAAGGCCTACGGTTGATACGAACCAGTTTAGTTTTTGTCACTTTTACAAAGATTGTCCATTCTTGCGTCTATATTTGTATGTAACTAATTTACTTATAGCACCGAGTTTATATGCAGATAAAATATATCCTTAGTAAAAGTTTGAAACAGAGGAAGTTGATAGTATTAGTATTTCTAATTTTTCTTTATTGTTTGTTATTTACATTTTTTTAGGAATCTGTTTGCATCCACTTTATTAATGTATCGAGATGGTTATTTTCTAGAACTTCTTTTACTAAAGGTTACATACACAGGGATGAAGTTTTACAAGAAGCGGTGGTTAAGTGTTTTCTTAGTATTTCCACCTAGGAGAGTCGAGACCATTTTATAAGAACGTTTTTTTCTGAAATGAAGGGGTTTAAGTTGGCTACATGTCTTTATTGCGTTTCTGGGTAGAATTTCTATTTTCTTTCTTATTTAAGTTCCTTACATGTCTACAAGCAGTCTGAGTTATGATATCAATATTGCTTCTTGGTGTATGTGTATGTCAACGTTTCTTGTAGGGGGAGTTAATTGGTGTGGTATGAAAAGTGATAAAATTAGATGCAAAATTGATAGGAATTTCAAAATTTATGCGAAGACAATTCACAACTTGAAAAACGCTTTAGAAGAAAAACGACCATATTCTTAAAGACAAAAGAATTTAGTTTTGCATGACAACTGTATTCACAAAAGCATGCAGTTCAAAGGATACGTCAAGGAGTTTAATTCAATGAGCTGCGGCATCTATCTTATTATTAGGTGTTAGCCCTCAGTGAATTTTTATTTAAGAACGAAGAAAAACCTATAGTTACGAAGGCTTGCATCAGGTAATATTTTTGAAATACTAAATAACGATTTTGATAAATTAATTCAGCAGCTAGAAAACTATTGGTCTTTATGGCTAGGTACGGTAGATGACATAAAATTCGTCCTCCTATTTAAATGTTTTACATATTTTTTACTTAGGTGTCGTGTGGACCGTATGCTCATGCTCATGAAATTGGAGTAGCATTGCACTTTCAACTGCATTCGTATCTCCTTGACTACATTTACTCACATATATGGTTAAAAATAGTAATAATTGTGCCCACTAGCTTTTAGATTCCGGCTCCCTTGAAAGTGTTATACCTGCAAACTTTCAACAATCAAATATTACAATAATAATTAGTACGAGTGAATAGAAATAAATAGTCTTTTAAGGATCAACTTCAATTTGAATGTCGTTGTCGGGAATTGGTAAAATACATAATTTAGACAGGCCGCTTCACTATGTGGTTGTTTATTAGCAGCAGTGACATCACCCTTATTATCTTGCCATTGCCTGAATGTAGTGCAGTAACACGCCCAAAGTTCCACTTTATAGGAGGAAAATGTTCTTCCTTAACAAAGACGATTGAACCAACTTTGATTAGGTTTGGATAGTTCACTTTCCATTTGAAGTCCGCTGAGGTACTCGATGCTCTATCGATCTTTGTAACTTTTCATATCGCTTAAGTTCTGGTACTGCAATAAAACTTCTTTCTGGGAGGGCGGTTAGTGGGGTACCCAGGAGAAAATGTACGGGAGTGAAAGGATTTAATTGGTCGGAATTAGAACTTAACGGACACAATGGTCGCGAATTCAATATCACCTCGATCTGAAGTAATACTGTTATAAAATCTTCAAAATTTAAATGAGTATCGCCAATAACTCGTTTTAGATGAAATATTAGGGATTTAATTTTTGCCTCCCAAATACCGCTGTGATTAGGTCATCTACTGGGTATAAAATGAAAATTGATGGCCTCTTTGGCTAGATAATGTGAAATTGTATCGGTTTGAGATTGTAGAAATGTTTCACATTTATGTAATTTTACATTGGCCCCAACAAAATCGGTATTATTAGTGCAATAAATCGTTTAAGAGTAGCAATAAAACTATCGGAGGTTAAATCATACGCAGCTTTAAGGTGGAGTACTGTGGCGAATATATACATAAGCAAAAAATATATGCCTCTCTAGAAAATCAGGTATTTCTGTCTTGCAAAAGAAAAGAAATATATTCTCGGCATAGTTCTTGTGAATAAGGTCGCTTTAAGGCTTTTCGTCTAGGATCTCCTAATTTTTTATATTCTTGCTTTAAAGAAATGTTAACTATAAGTAGACTATCGTCACTACACCTATGATTATCTACAAAATGGTATTAGCATATTTTTCAGATTCAGATAAAATACATTGTGCTTGTACTTCTTCAATTTGCCAAAATTTTATTGAAATCTTTTGAATTAGGTATCGAGTGGAGATCGATCTTCTACATGACAGCTGAACGATTGATTGTTTCTGATATATTGGTACTTTTAAGCTTTATTTACCCTACGCATAGAAGCACATGAGTAGAACTTATCAATACATTTATTGTGCTTTATTTGTTAAAGTTCGGATCCGCCAATTGTACATTTTTTGGTATATTGAGATAATTGTTATTAAACGAAATCATGTATTTGAGTTATCACATATTTAGTGGTTGCAAATCTATCTAACCTACTGTAGCAGCAACGTTTCCATATGGTAATATTCTTTTGAGAACTTTAACCTTAATAACGTACTGAATGAAAAACTACTCAAAGTTTGTGAAACGTTAGACGAGATTGGTGCCATTTGGCGAGGAACGCCCACCGATTTTGAAACGTGCACTAGGTACGTGCACCCTTCACGTTCCAGAAATACCCCTTAATTACAGCCTAATTTTCGCAGAACAGGCAGCCACTTTCATCACGGAAGCATCGCAGCCTGCTCGTATGCAAAGCACTCTCTTAGATTCGCGGAAATTTTCAACGTATCCTAAGTCATGCACACACGGGACAATCCTCGCCAGGATTTTGCACAGCCGAGCAGGAATACCGCCATAATTGCATCTTGTTGGCTTGATCGACCTTCTCTGTGCTCTCCCTCGGCGCTTGTACAAAGAGGCAGCAATTGTCGTTCTCTGCTCTTCTTAACGTAGCACGTTGTTCACCCCATTTCTGTAATAGCGCAGCGCGATAGTCTTCGTTAATTCCTGGGTCTTGTCATACCGAGATCGGGAAGGTCAGGTTTTGGCAGCTCGCAGTGCGTGCTCTGCGTTTTGCTATCAGACGAAACTGTCGCCGTTTGTTCATAGAGCTTATGCTTTGAGTTGTTTGAAGGTATTTACGAGGCTCAGTTGAGTGGAATCGATATATTGGCATTTGCTGGGGGCTGTAATTTTCAGGAGTTTGATTATTGTATGGTGGCTTGGCTGAGGAAAGGTATTCATGCCTTTTTAGCCATGGTGGTTACGAACTAAAGGTTTCTCATAAATATCTAGTTGAGTTGGGCAATCGTGGCGTCGTTAGAATTAATAAAGTGTAAGTAATACACTAATGGGATTCATTCACACTCCGTATTATTTTCGTGGTCATTACGTGATCGATTTAACGATGAAAATAGGCAATTGGGGATAAAATTAAAAGCTGTGTCGCTACTGGCGCAACCTACACGTGTTCATCAAGTGCTCTTCCGACTGACGCAGTTCTCTAACATAAATTTTTATAACGCCCAAACCCGCAAGGCTTTAAAGTGTCTTCAGCAGACGAAGGGGATTCTATTGGCTTTTATCGTTCCAGTATTTTAGAATTAGAGGAAACCTTATTATAAGTAGGACGAACGACGGTAGTTCAAACTTGAAAATTGAAAACGTTGCCAACATTTTAAAGTCGAATATTCTCATCGTGAAGTTATTATGTTTGCAAGATAGTGATTATGTATATGACGTAGATACTATAGTGTGCCGGAATAACTGTACCTACAGTCAACTATCTTCTTTCTATCAGGAGACTTGTAAAACTGAACCTAAAAGATTTTAATGGTTACAGTCCATTGAGAGATTCAACAGAGCGTGAAGTAAAGGCTAGAAAGTGTGAAGGTTTTTGGATTTGAATGTGAGCTCTTGCAAAACATCATAATACTTTTATTTTTGAAAATGTCTATGCTTTCATAACAATCTACTCTATTTCTCTCTAACAGATTGAGTAACTCCATATTATGTATTACTAATTACTTATTGTGACATCCAAAATTAACCCAAGAAGGTTCTTTGCCAACGTAGTGTGCATCTAGATTTTTGATATACTTAGTATACATACAATTTTTCTAAAAGTAAATTTTGCTTTTAAAACGCATTCCTCATCCAAACGCAAGGCACTGGGCTTCAACTTCAATATTTTATCCATTAATTACAGTTTTTGTGGATGAATTTCACTTTTTTCGTCTCTTCTTGATAAGCTTAGAGATATAGTGTACAATCTCATTGCAAAGACTATATAAAATAGCAAAAACCCAAAGACTACCTGGAAGAAAACAGTCAGGCGGACCACCTAAATGCTAGGCATAGAGTTGGAACTTCAATTGTATCTTTTAATTACAGTTTTTGGAGTGGAATTCCACTCCTTTCTCCTTTTATTGATCAGCTTGCAGATACTTTGTGGAATTCCATTAAAAAAAAAACTACATAAAATAGCAAAAATCCAGATACCGTCTGGGAAAGACAACCGCACAGATCACGTAAATGCTAGGCGAGAGTTAGAACTTCAATATTTTATCGTTTAATTACAGTTTTTGGATAGGAATTTTACTCATTTTGTTTTTTATTTATGAACTTGGAGGTGTTTTGCACAATACTGCCTTTAAAGGCGACCTAAAATAGCGAAAACTAAAGCAAAGATCAAATGAAACCTGGAAAAGTATAGCCGCACATGCCACCTAAACGTTAGGCACGAAATTGGAACTTGAATATTTTATTACTTAATTACAGATTTTGTGGTCGAATTGCTCTTCTTTCGTCTGTTCTTGATAAGCTTGGAGGTATCTTGTAGAATTCCTTGGAAAAATTACCTAAAATAACAAAAACCGAAGCTCCACCTGGAAAAGGCAGCCGAGCAGACCACTCAAACGATACGCATAGGGTTGGAACTTCAATATTTTATCTTTTAATTACAACATTTTCGGTGGAATTTTACATCTGTCGTTTAAAAAAAATCAGATTTGAGATATTTTGTAGAATGCACCACGAAGACTACCTAAAATATCAAAAACCTAACTACCACATGGAAAAAGACAGCCTGACATGCACATAGTTAGAACTTCAGTATTTTATCTTTTAATGACACATTTTTTTGTGGGATTGCACTCCTGTTGGCTTGGAGATATATTGTAGAACGTCATCACAAAGACTACATTAGGAACAGAGTTGGAGCTTCAATCTTTTATCTTTTAATTACACATTTTCTAATGCAACTTTAGTCTTCTTGGTAGGTTTGGAGGAATTTTATAGAATTCCACCAGGAAGATTACTTAAAATAACAAAAACCCAAATACCATCTAAATAAATACAATCACATTAATACTAGGTACAGAGTTGGAACTGCAATATTTTATCTTTTAATTACATTTTTTTATGGAATTCCACTCCTTTCATGTAGAATTCTAATAGGAAAATTGCCTAAATAGGTAAAAATCCAAGTACCACCTGCAAAGAGACAGCTTAGCAGACCACCTAAATCTTTTAATTACACATTTTTTAGTGGAATGTCAGTTCTGTCGAATTTGCTTATTAACCTCGGAGATATTTTGTAGAATTCGGCCAGAAAACTTAAAATACCAAAAACACATATACTACTTGGAAAAGCCCTTAACCTTGTATGTTTTAATTATACATTTTCTGATGGAACTCCACTTTTCGTCGTTTCTTGTAAATGACTTCCTAAAATACAAAAAACAAATAATACCTGGAAAGAGACAACCTGATAGACCATTAAAGCACGGAGCTGTAATTTCAAGTTTTTATCTTTTAATTACACATTTTCTAGTGGAATTCCACTCCTTTCGTGTTTTCTTGGTAAGCTTGGATACATCTTGTAGAATGCCACCAGAGAGACTACCTAAAGTAGCAAAAATCCAAATACCAACTGGAAAATGACAACGGGACAGACTACCTTAATGCTAGGCACACTGTTGTAACTTCAATCTTATATCTTTTAATTACACATTTTCTAGTGGAATTCCAGTCTTCTCGTTTTTCTTGCTAAGCTTGGAGGTATCGTGTAAGTTAGTCCACCAGTAAGACTACTTAAATTAGACCTCCTTAATGATGGGCACAGAGCTGGCACTACAATCTTTTACCTTTTAATTACACATTTCCTTGTGGAATTCCACTTTTTTCGTCATTTTTAGTAAGCTTGTAGAATTCCACCAGGAAGACTACCTAAAGTAGCAAGAACTTAAATAATATATGGAAAAAGACAGTTAGGCAGACCACCTAATCACTAGACACGGAGTTGTAACTTTCATCATTTGTATTCTAATTACATATTTCTTGGTGACATTTGACCCCTTTTGATTTTTTTAGTAAGCTTGGAGATATCTTGTAGAATTCCATCAGGACTACCTAAAGTAGCAAAAATCTAAATACCAACTGGAAAATGACAACGGGGCGACCACCTTAATGCTAGGCACACAGTTGTAATTTCAATCTTATATCTTTTAACTACACATTTTCTAGTAGAACTCCAGTCTTCCCGTTTTTTCTTGCTAAGCTTGGTATCGTGTAAGTTAGTTCACCAGGAAGACTACTTCAATTAGAAAAACGCAAGTTCCATCTGGAAAAAGGTAGATGGTCAGACCACTTTAATGCTAAGCACACAGTTGTAACTTCAATCTTATATCTTTTAATTACACATTTTCTAGGGAAACTCCAGTCGTCTCGTTTTTTCTTGCTAAGCTTGGTATCGTGTAAGTTAGTTCACCAGGACGACTACTTAAATTAGAAAAAACGCAAGTTCCACCTGGAAAAAGGTAGAGGGTCAGACCACTTTAATGCTAAGCACACAGTTGTAACTTCAATCTTATATCTTTTAATTACACATTTTCTAGTGAAACTCCAGTCGTCTCGTTTTTTCTTGCTGAGCTTGGTATCGTGTAAGTTAGTTCACCAGGAAGACTACTTAAATTAGAAAAACTCTAGTTCCACCTGGAAAAAGGAAAAAGAGGGCCAGACCACCTTAATGATAGGCACAGGGTTGAAACTAAAATCTTTATCTTTTGATTGCACATTTTATTGTGGAATTCCACTTCTTTCCTCTTTTTATTAAGCTTGTAGAATTCTACCAGGAATACTACCTAAAGTAGCAAGAACTTAAATAATATCTGAAAAAAGACAGTTAGGCAGACCACTTAAACGCGAGACACGGAGTTGTACTTCCGTCATTTGCATTCTAATTACACATTTCTTGGAGAAATTTGACTCCTTTCGATTTTTTAGTAAGCTTGGAGATATCTTGTAGAATTTCATCAGGAAGACTACCTAAAGTAGCAAGAACACATATAAAAATCTGGAAAAAGACAGGCAGCCCACCTAAACGGAGTTGTAACTTTTGCACTCTTATACATTTCTTGGTGAAATTTGACTCCTTTCGATTGTTTAGTAAGCTTGGAGATATCTTGTAGAATTCCATCAGGAAGGCTACCTAAAGTAGCAAGAACACAAATAACATCTGGAAAAAGACAGGTAGTCCACCTAAACGGAGTTGTAACTTCCATCTTTTGCACTCTTATTACACATTTGTTGGTGAAATTCCATTCCTTTCGTCTTTTTTTAGTAAGTTTGGAGATATCTTGTAGAATTCCATCAGGAAGACTACCTAAAATAACTAAAACCAAAACACCACCTGAAAAAAAAACAACCGGGAAGACTACCTAAACGCTTGGGAACAGAGATAATTTCAGTCTTTTATCTCTAATTACATATTTTGTAGTGAAATTGCGCACCTTCTGTCTTTCCTTAGTAAGTTTGGAGATATCTTGTAGAATTCCACCAGGAAGACTATCTAAAGTAGCAAAAACCAAAACACCACCTGAAAAAAAGACAACCGGGAAGACTACCTAAACGCTTGGAACGGAGTTATAATTTCAGTCTTTTATCTCTAATTACACATTTTCTAGTGAAATTGCGCTCCTTTTGTCTTTCCTTAGTAAGTTTGGAGATATCTTGTAGAATTCCACTAGCGAGACGATCTAAAATAGCAAAAACTCAAATATTACCTGAAAAAAGAGGCACAGAGTTGGAAGTTCAGTATTTTATTTTTGAACTACACATTATCCGGTGAAATTCCATTGCATTCTTCGTGTCCTAGTAAGGTTGGAAATATCGTTGATCGTTTTACTAAGAAGACTAACTAAAATAGCAAAATCCCATATACTACCTGGCAAAATATAGTCTGGCGGATGATTTAAACGCCAGGCACAGAACTTTGACTTCAACTTTTTAACTTTTAATCATACGTTTTCTGGTCAAATTTCACACGTTTCCTCTTTTGTAGTAATTTTGGAGATATATTGTGGAGTTTCACCAGGAAAACTACTTAAAATAGCAAAAATTCAAATACCAATAATTGGAAAGAGACAGTCAGGCAGACCACCTAAACTCCAAGCACAGAGTTGGATCTTCAATCGGCTACCTTTTAATTACACTCCTTTCGCCTTACACCGGATAGACTACCTAAAATAGCAAACACCCAAATACCACCTGGAAAAGCACAGTCAGGCAGACCACCTAAACTAGACACATAGTTGGACCTTCTGTTTGATTTACCTTTTAATTACACATTTTCTGTTTTCTCGTCTTTTCTTGATGAGCTTGGAAATATTTTGTACAGTTCCATCACAAAGACTATCTTAAATAAAAAAAACTCAAGTACCACCTGGGAAAAGACACCCAGGCAGCCAATCTAAACTATAGGCACAAAGCTTTAACTTAAATTTTTTAAATACACCTTTCGTATTTTCTTAGTCAGCTTGGAGATGTCTTGAGAAGACCATCAGAAAGAATATACTATGTGCAAACAGACCATCAGTCAGAACGTCTAAATGCTATGCACAGAGTTGAATTTCGTCCTCTATCGAGATATCAAAGTAAAGGAACAGTAAATGTGAAAGATGAACAACAAAGCCTAAAGAAATTGTATGAAGAATGAAGAGAAGAAGAAGAAGAAGAGAATTACACACTAACCTTAGCTTTGATAGTTGTGCGTTCTATACTGCAGTGCAAAAATGTCAAAACGAAAGTATGTAAGCATTAACGCAAACCTTCGTGTTGCAAGGAATCGACAAAAATATGAAGAAAAAATGTAGTTTGCAAAGTTTGAAATTCTTCTCCTTAGTATAGAATTTCGGCTTAGACCGCGTCGTATTTGTATATGAACACCCAGCATTTTCTGGCTTAATGTGCCTTGCACCTTGTGAAGTCGAGCAAAAACCCGCGCGATGGCCATGCTCTCTGGTGGCTCGTGTTGTTTGAGTATCTTGAGAACGAGGATACTTAGGCAGATTTGGCCGTTTTGCTGTTTATGCATCCATATTCACTAACGTTTCGCAAGACCTTGCAGCTTGCATCATCAGAGTGAAATTCTTGCCAACATTAGTTGAATTAGAGCAACGAATAGTGAATTAATCATGCAGAGCTATCAACGAGATGTTTTTATGAAAATGCAGATAAAGTCTTTGTCCTGTTCTTCCTAATGGCTAAAACATTGCCCTGTTTGTCTAGTCTCGCTGTCTCGCCTGGTAGAATGTTATACTTACATCATTTGCCCATTCTGTTGTCTTCCATTCTCTCACTGTGTTCTTCTCATCCTTATCCACTTTACTACATCCTATACGCGTCACTCCATGCTACTTTTTTTAACGTGCGCTCTGGAGAATTGTTTTCCCAACGTAGAATTTAAAATAGGGAAGTAAATGATATGCAAGAACTTGTAAAAGGGCACCAAATGAGGAAAATATAAACGCATTTCTAATTATGCTCAACAGACTGCTATATTGTTAAAATTTGCAGGGATACTTTAATTATACATCTCTAGGTAAGTGCGAAGCTTTTGATGAGGAGAGAAAACATTTCATTGTTTCGTGCTACTTTGTTACAAAAAACGAAGTAATGCTGTGTGAGCTCAAGTTCATTAAATATCATCTATGGGCATAAATATTTCTAACGAAATTTCCGTGTAGAGATATTTTCAGGATTTAGCCACGTCATCAATTCTATCTAGGCGCTGAAGCTGTTATTTGTTTTCTCTTTTTATTGCCAATCTTTTGTGTGCGATTAATGGTAATCCTTCCACACTTTATATTACGGGAAAAATCCATTTATCAGGACGTATAATTACGATTTGAGCCCTGCGACAGCAGGGGTGGGATTAGCTGTAGTGGGACCGAATAGCGTAGGTGGCATTCATTGAAGGATGATTCAGATTGTTGGAAGTACGCCCTCAACGATTTTTGACAAATTTATTCGCCTCTGGAGTGTTTCCGACCCTTTTAAACCGCAAATAAATGCCCATCAATAAACAAACAAAAATATTCGTGGCCTGCATTGCTTTATCGTGCTAATATCCCAAAATTCTAGAAACAGTCCCACGAGAACTGCCAGTCTGTCAGTTAAAAACAATAAATTAATCAAAATTTGGTGGATACACAGCAGTACCACGACCATGCTGGCATTAAGGCGGCATCGAATCGGGAGTCACTCGGGTCGCATAATCCTCAAAACTGTAGGGGGTATTTTCCAAATGCTCATGGACGATGGGTGCATGGTCAATTCAAAATTTCTAATGTAGGCGTGAGTAGTTTTAGTTTAGTAAATAACATATTGATCGGGTTGTGGGCACTAATTCAACATTGGTGAAGTAACCTATTGATTTCTGGTCACGTGGGTCGTGCGCACTCGCAGCCGCCTTCGAGCGCTCCAAGACGTCACAGCAAGACAAAATGACCGTAGCAGGGTGTTTTTGAGACGAGCCATGTCGCGGAAAGTTATCCTGTGGGTGCAAGCTGGGAATTTGTGATCCCGTGCGTATCGCCGGATAGGCAGCACCTCCGGTACATCAAATTTAGGTAAGGTGCCTCGTTGTGTTGTAAATGTCAAGCGTCGTCGCAATTTTAGCAGCGATGCAGTTTTGCATGCGACGCTTTATGGCATCTAGTCGACCTAGTCGGGATTAGGGCCTTCTGATGCTTCTACATTTGCGGTTTGGCCAGGCCCAGGATTATTTTGCAGTATAGTTTTATTGCGCGACGTCGGCGATCAATACGAAACCCAAGGTAGTAGAAAAATGCAGTGCAGGTGCTATGTTTACGTGCAGGTGATTTTTCGTAAAGTTGAAAATTCCCAAGGAGGCCCTTGAAAGGTCATGTAAATACGCCAGCTCTTTCCTGGGCAAGCGGCACTGCAGAGGATATAATCTGATTTGCTAAAGAGAATTGTGAAAATATTAACGATCGGGCTTAAAAGGATTACATTCCATATGTTTCCGGAAGGGAGCCGAACCCCATCCTGGATTGTAATTAATTCGCTAATTATATCCGGAGATGCAGATGCGAAAAAGGCACCCATCTTTGTGTGGTATTGAGCGGTGAAATAAAACCACTGTCTTTTTATCACAGGGCCTTTCTCTCGCAAATCCTCTATCGATACTCAGAATTTCCACGTACAAATGTTTCCAGTGCCGTTAAGCAGCCGTAACTTAGACCCGTGAAGTTAAAAAATAAGCGGGAGACGGAATATACGACCCCGAAACTAAGAAGTCAGGTAACGAATGGATCCCTGGGGACCAGCCGATACCAAATTGTGAAATATTTACGTACACTAAGCCTCGGGACGCGAGCATCCAGATAAATGTTGCATAAATGACACGTTCATCCCTGAGTTCATTGAGTGTTAACCGGTAATTTACATTACGCTGTTCAATAAAGTTTAGGGGTTGTTTCGCTAAACGGGTGGGCTGCGCCTTTTAGGTATCCCGGAGGATGGAACCGACGAAACGTGACATCTGCAAACGTGGACGTGTCGCCTTCGACGTTTTACAGAATTACCTCTGAATTATAGAGGGAAATGGAGGAGGCACTTGTAGTTATAGTTTCTACCGAGGCTGCTTTTGGAAGACCCATGACGCATTGAAGCTGAAGGAAGAAGCAAAAATTAGTTACAGAGAGGCACAACAGGATATGACAAATATCTGCAATATAATTATGGTCATTTGAGAACGGAAGTAAGGGGATGTAGGTTCGTTAACTTACCAATCATATTGAGTTCCTGTGTATAACTGAGCTGATTCCAAGTGTCATGGGTAACTTGCGACCCCCGAAAGGATTTCTGTTATTTTCCCATTATCATTACCAGCAAAGCAAATCAAAGATGCCAGTTGTTTCAATATAAAATTCAAATAAAATCCACTAAAACAGGAGAAAGTAAGCGGAGCCGGACTTTAAGATCCCGAGGGTGCATATGTTTGTTTCTTGGATAAGATTTGTATCGCGTCATACATTTCCAACTTAAAAACAACAAAGAAAAGGGGATAAAGTCATCAAAACCAAATTGGGCTCGTACAGCTGGAAAGAAACTTGAAGCGTCCAGGTGTGCCTCAGCATATGTCTTCAGCTTAAGGGATGAACTTCTAAAGATGCAAATTGAGGTTCCTGAAGTCAGATGAAAGTTTAGATCGATATGATATGCTCTAGTTTTTGCACCATGCTAAAATTGAAGTTCGTAGAATATTCATAACTCGCCCTTCAACAATATTTTGATATAGCTTAGTATGGATAAAATCATTAATCGCTGTGGCATATAATATGCCTTTTATACAGATTCTTACCCTCTCACCCTTAAAAGCATTCACACTCACGCTACAAATGGAAATTCACCATCAAGGCTATCAATCTCAGGTACTATGACGACATGCTCACTCACGCACCCGATTTCGTGATGACATACGAGGCTGCCCAAGCTTCTAGATCAGATAAATCAACAGCTGTTGTGCAAAGGGGCACATATTTCTTCCGAATCCATCGTATTCCGCTTGGCGTTTTGTTATTCACCTTGCCGCGTTGCCTGCAACTTTCGCATCTTAAAATATGTAGCCCTTTATCTCCATTTGCGAGAGCTTGCGGCGCTGTCTCTGGGCGTCTTCCGGCCTATTCATTTAACCTGCTTTGGTCCCATTGTTTTGGCGAGCAAATCGCGACCTAGAACTATTTCGTGGTGGAATCTTTAGAATTCGGCGCTGCTGTGAGTCACCGCGTCTGCCTTTGTTGTTTGTTGATTCATCGGGGCACGAAGAAGAGTTTTTTCTAATTTGCTAAGAACAATAATAACAAAGCGGCGTCTGAGAGGGCTCATAAGAGGACGGCGTGCCAATATTGGGTTAGTGGAAAAATTTCGGATGAAAGCGTACATAAGCCTTCTGCCAATAAAGGCCGCCAGCAGGAATCCGGGTAGTACTAAATGGCTGTTTTTGGGGGGTCAGTGGTCAATTCATCCGTTTACGGCGCTATCCTGAGCAAATAAACGTCGTGCTGAAGGAACAGCATGCTGTAATCAAGTTTTTATGATCAAATGGTTAACGATTCTGACATCTATCCGAATTGGGCTTCAGATAAGCAGCAGAACATGAACTGCCCAAGCGGTTAAAATGGTACTAAAATACCAGTTTGGCGAGGTTCATGAACACTGATATGGTGCTTCTGACAGAGGTTACGTTTATAGCATCATCTTGAAATATTCTAATAGTGGTAAGTTCTCTGCATGGAATCTACAAAATTTCCACTGTGCGATCTACACTAAAAAGCAAATGAAGGCTATTATGGACAAACAAACTGATCATATGCATTAATAAGAAGGTACCATTCGATTCCGTCGGAAATTCACAGCTCTGCATCGGAAATAATTCAACGTTTGTTGCAATAATTAATGGAGCCCTAAATCTTGATTTCTCCTATCCTAAATAAGTAACTTCAGTATTTTACCAAGAAACAGGCTCGTAAATAGTAATTACTGTTAACGAACAATAGAGGAAAGGAGAACGTGAACGCGGAGCTTTTCCCAACAGCCAATATTTAACTTATAAATATACGCCCATGTACAACCTTTAGAATAGTAACCAAGGCGACCGCCGGAAGCCGAGATCTATTCAGCGAGTGTCAACACAGCTGAGATTGTATAATATTGGTTCTTGGATACAATTCTACAATGAAGCATTACCCACCCCATATGCGTGATTTCGATAGATTAGTCAATAAAAAGTTGTTACTAAATCATTAAACTGTTCTATGTCACATGGACAGGCAGCACATCTAGGAAAGATGACTAACTGTAACCTTTGAATTATTTACATGTTTTGTTTGGAAAACGTTTATCATCTACATGTGCCAGTACTGGCGCTGAACTTTTATAAATAGGAATTCAACCTTTGATTTTGCATTTGTTTTACTTTGGCAAATGTTATTGGAATTCCTCTTCAACAATATAATCATGTACTTACTGGAATTGTTCAACAGTGTTACCTGCGATGGTTGTGTATTTCGACGTTGTGTGCTAAAATTCCAAATTAATTGTTTTTCAAATCAAGAAAGAACGTAAACAACAGGTAGATAGATACAAAACAATAGGGTAATAGTAATTTATTTTGGTATAATTTCTAACACAAATTGTAGTAGATTTCTATAATTCTAGGATTCATCTTAGCTACATTGGTTTTGTTTTAATTTTTTAATTGTCATTCCTTGACAGCAATTGCTGCGAAATATCAAGGCAATATTTGGACGTGTTTACCCCTTTGGTTGAGACTGGAAAGAACAGTAATTAAGGCTCTCTAAAAATATTTCTGGGTGATATAAATGCAAATCTGTGCCTGTACATGTTCTAGCCGAATCAATGTTGTTAAAATCGAATTCTGGTAACTTGGTCGCCTTGGTTGCTCCTCACTTCTCAACCTCTAGAATTTTCAGTAAAACCGCTCATCCTCTTGGAGATTTCTTGTTTTCATCCATTTCTGCACGTCGTTCTGGACAGATCCAGGTCTCTCATGCATTCGTTGAAGATGGCCATGCCATATCAATCCCTTGTCGCCTATCGTTACTAAAAAGTTTCTTTCCACATTTTTGATATGATCAGGCCTTGACATCCGGCAGTTTCTCCAATAATCCATTTAAATGGATAGCAGCTCATGTTTGTCTTCTATTTATGCCCATGCCTCTGATGCATAGGTACAAATACTAATCCGGATTGTTTTATACATAGTGATCTTGTTTTACCCGTAGTAGGGATCACACACTCCCTTGTCTCCAGATCATTTCTGTTGTTATCTCCCATTACCATGTACTTTGCGTTATGCATGTAGTTCGAATCATTCTCATCAGCTCCCAATAGGACTTAGTCGTGGGGGAACAGCAACGTGTATAGTGTATCGTTTCAAATCGGTATACCCATATTACTAGACTTTTTCTTCCCCTTCTTAAAGGCCTCTTCCAGATATGTTTTAAATAGAAGAGACTCCAGCTCTAGCAGAAATCGTGGGTGAGTCTTACCTACTCTTACTGAACTACTACTTCTGGGACTGTTGGGACTGTTTTGTAAGCTTTATGGAAATCTACAAATGTGAACTGAAAAGCTCAATATTCAGTTACTAGGTATCTGTAATAGTATCTCCAATGTTTTAAGCTGATAACGATTAGTTGCGTTGTGACTTTGTTTTGCGCCCGCATTTCTTTAATAACCTTCCATGCTCTGTTTGCTCTCGCAGTTCATAAACATTGGTTAATGTCTTTAAATGTTTGCTCCAAATATTAATTCGTTACCATTCTTAAACCGAAAAAGTTTCACGAATACGCATCGGACGTAAAGGTCCTGCGAAGTAAAAGAACGTTGATGTAATTTACGGCGTGATTCTTCATGATATGCAAATCAAGGCGTGATCTATAGCGCTAGTGCGTGGCTGTTAGAAAATATTTTACACGTTTGTGATGGAAGAGGTGACTGCAAGATGGGCGATAAGCATCTTATTGACTCCTTGGTCTTATTAAAGCATTGGAACGGTGATTTGAATAGCTTTATTGCTTTTATGCAGACTCTAAATTGAAAACCTTGTGACTAGAGTGTTTTTTTGTACGCTTTACATGGAAAACGGTCACATTCAACTACCACGTCAACTTAATTTAAATATTCCTTAATTCTATTCAAAGAAAAAGGTATAGATAGTGTTTCTATGGTTGCTATTTGCGCAGATGCTTTAGAGATATTGGAAGAGTCACTCTATTGGCCTAACTTGAATCGAAGTAAAATTAAAAAGACATCTGTGAAGTACTCGAATTTTATATGACGAAAGTGTATTGAAAGCTGCGACAGCTGATGTTCCATCCAAACAGTGTCTTTAAAGATACATTGCTGAAACGCTAAGAGTACGCCAGTCAGTTGGACTCTTGCATTTTGCTTCTTCCTGTTATGTGATATTTATTGGTTTTGTTAAGCCCCTTCTGAAATAGTAACGTGGGTGAATTAGCCCGGGAAGCTCGATATATACCTGACAAATTATGTGTTTATTTTGACATGTTGATTGGCATTCGAGTGCAGTAGGCAGTGTCTTTTGTACCACTGGTGTGAATTTATTTGATAGTTTATTCCCCATATTATATTGGTATCGAATAGTTTTTCAGACGTTTTCTGTTGGGTTTCGGTGTATTGGATAATCTGCTTCTAGAAGTCGTCCGTTTGGCCCCCATCAGTGTTGGCAGGGTTGTTTAGTAACTCTCGTTCCAGTAATCGGTTTTTTTGGTTGCCAAGCCCAACCGGTACTAGCTAAAAACAATTGATCGAAAGACTGCGTCTGACCCTTTATGGGATGTGCGATTTAGTGAATCATGCGACTCCGTTTTTTTGTTTCGTTGCGGTTGATTTGTATGATGGAATTTGGGAAAATACACAAGCCGTTGGATTTATTGGAAATAGCAGGTTTTTAGGGTAAGTCTGGCCTTAAATAATTGTGGACTATCTGTTATTATGCAATTTTCATCGCATTTTTCGATATCTTTTGATAAGTCTGCACCTCCTGATTATGCTGCGTAGGACTCGGAAGGGAATGTTGAACCAATTTACACCAGAAGTGACTTTTCTAAAGGCGCTCAGTTTCTGTGCGCTAATGGCTTTCTATTGTTATAGGGGTTTGGGTATTTTTATTGGTATTTATGGATATTTGGCTTTCTAGTTGCTAGATTTGGGTTTCTAGATTTGGTTGATGGATTTTAGAGATTTGTCGGGTTTGTGAATTGGATACTTTGAAGTTTATAGTTGCGGTTTTAGCCCCTTGACTTCGTTTTTGTAGAACGCTGGATTCAAAAGCTACGCTACAATCTTGCTTTACTGCAAATAAATATTTTGCGCATTAACGTGAATAATGTTTCATGTTTATGCCACATTTATCAGTTATTGAGATATCGTTGAATTATATGTATATTTTCTACGTGCCTTGCTTTGTTTATTTGTGCGTTCAAGTTACATTTGAAATTAGAAATTACATACATTACGTTGTAAACGCTACGTGCACATGTCGTGGGTTTGTTGCTGGCTTCGCACCAATAACCTTGCCATAAGATATTATAGGGTCCATCTTTTATTTCGGTACAATATCACGAATTATATTATTTGTCTGAATTTATTGAATATAAATATCACTTTACTCGTAGTTGCGCCGCATTTAGTCCTTTTCCTTTCTATAACAGGTTATAGCTTATCAAAGAGCCTGCTTCTAATAAGTGTATTTTTGAGATTTTCCCTTCAATGTAGGTTGCAATTACCAGTTCACCAGGGTATCTTCCAACTTAGATTCGCGAGCTGTTGAACAATCAAGTTGGTGGCAGCAGTATTTGGTTTTGATCATTTTGGTGTTAACCCACTCTCTTCTCCGAAGTAGCTTAACGGCCCCGTTGAACGCTAATAACCATTATCGGGACTGTTTTGGGTATTTACAGCTTGCCATTCGGCTTATATTGAAGTGTTGTAAGATTATCGTTAATTTATGCTATTCCTAATACGTATTACAGCGTTCAGCGGTGACAATATAATGGTTTAACAGTTTTATTTCTTTAACTGCGATTTTCATTTCAGTGACGTCTGGTTTATCGTTCAACCTTGAGGATGACTTTATTGTAGCTTGCGCTATAGCTGACTACTAATTATGAAATTGGAGAAGTTTTAAGGCAGTTCGTTTAGAGCACCTTGTATACATTTAAATCGTGTTTAGGAAAACTAGGCTTTTAGATAAGCTCTGGTATCCCCATACCTTCAAATGAACTACTTTGGCATCTTGATTTGAACTAAAAAATTCAGGAATGCCAGCAGTTATTACGAGAAATATTTTTCGAGAGCAAGGAAGTTACTTAAATTATGTTTGATAACTGTGTGGGAAGCACATTTTCAGAAAATATTTTTTAATGGAAAAGCTTTGTGCCTGTTTCCAGGTTACACAAAAATTCAATTTAAAAATATGTTGATGTAGAAGTAACTAGTAAAAATATATAGCAAGAACTACTCGTTACTATTTCTCTTCATGGTCAATTTCTGAGAACACGAATGTGAAGGTAGACGTTTTTGCGGCTGAAGAATTCCTTTTATTATACGCTGCTCTATCGATTGAAGCTGGAAAGAATTATATTTATATCTAGAAGCTTGTAGAGCTGTTTTCCTAGGGGAATATCCCAATGTTTTTCTAATTTGTTTTCCTTTAACTTTGCCCTTCTTAAGCTTTATTCGATGTTGAATGTGCACACAATTGGCTACCAAATGGATATTTTATGGACTGTTGTTACGAGTTAAATAAGAGCAGAATTGTATAATTCACATGCGATTACATGGTATGTTTTTATATCATGAATTAAGTTGGACAGGGATAACAATGAAACAAGGTAGTACCATGTAATGAGCTCTACCGCATACTTAAAATGTACCCCTCATGCCGTTCGGGCTATTGATTCAATGCTATTTTAACACAGCTCTCTGTTCCAGATTTAGAAAACAATCACACTCAACTGAAAAATGTCATCTGTAAAGGTAGCCGTGCGCGTTCGCCCCTTCAATAACCGAGAAATTTCCCGGGAATGTAAATGCATTATCAACATGGGAGGAAATACCACAAGTAAGTGGCTTCCATTAATGCGACGGAACTGCTTCATTTCCGTGAAAATGAACTTTCTAACTAGTTACCGTGCTTTATTTCAGTAATAGCCAATCCAAAAGCACCTCCTGGAACGAAAGATGCTCAAAAAAGCTTCAACTTCGACTACTCGTATTGGTCACATAACGTAAGCACACTCGTTCAACAATACCCTGACCCTCGTAACCAACTTGTGTCCACAGGAATACGACCCGGAATTCTCCTCTCAGCTAGTGGTTTACAGAGACATCGGAGAAGAGATGTTGCAGCACGCCTTTGACGGCTATAATGTTTGCATTTTCGCGTACGGGCAGACCGGGGCGGGCAAATCCTACACTATGATGGGCAGGCAGGAGGACGGGCAGGAAGGAATCATCCCACAAATATGCAAAGATCTGTTTAGTCGAATACACGAGAGCGACGAGGAAGTGAAGTACTCCGTCGAAGTTAGTTACATGGAGATCTACTGTGAAAGGGTTCGAGACTTGCTGAACCCGAAAAACAAGGGCAACCTGAGGGTGCGTGAGCACCCTCTGCTGGGTCCATACGTCGAAGACCTCAGCAAACTTGCCGTTACTAGTTACCAGGACATCCACAACTTGATCGACGAAGGGAACAAGGCTAGAACTGTAGCAGCTACAAACATGAACGAGACGAGTTCGAGATCTCACGCCGTTTTTACAATTTTCTTTACTCAACAGAGGTGAGTGCGGGAAGGGTTTAAGAAAGCAAGGTAATTGTGTTTCTGGACAGGTACGACTCGACAACCGACTTGTGCACAGAGAAGGTTTCCAAAATATCTCTGGTGGATTTAGCGGGATCAGAGCGAGCAGATTCGACTGGAGCTAAGGGCACACGACTGAAAGAGGGCGCGAATATCAATAAGAGCTTGACGACACTCGGAAAGGTTATTTCTGCACTCGCTGAGATGGTAAGTAAATTATGGTTTTCAATAAAAACGCTTCTTTAACCCGAACGCCCTCGAGTGCTCAGAACAAATAAAGACAGATCTGCCTCTGAAGAGGATTTACTATTTTTTGTCGTTGTGCCACTTGACTTTGAAAATGAAAACATACATCACTTAAGCAGAAACACTTCCCTTGCATTTCCTTTTCGATTTTTCTCACGCAATTTAATTTGTTTCCTGCGCATTCTTTCGCGTTTAACAGTCGGTAAGTGAGCGATTGCGAATATAGTGGCGACGAAATAAACCGCATTTTTTTAAAGGCATCGAAAACTAAGAAATCCAAAAAAGCCGACTTCATTCCTTACCGAGACTCCGTTCTGACCTGGCTGCTACGCGAAAATCTCGGCGGCAACAGCAAAACGGCGATGATTGCTGCCATCTCCCCCGCTGATATTAATTATGATGAAACCCTCTCAACTCTCAGGTACTATTCGGGTAATTTGGCCCTTGAACTAAACGATTAATAACAAACCCCCGCAGATACGCTGACAGAGCCAAGCAAATCGTCTGCAAGGCCATCATCAACGAGGACGCCAACGCTAAACTTATTAGGGAACTTAAGGAGGAGATACAGAAACTTCGCGAACTCCTTAAACAGGAGGGCATCGAAGTGCACGAAGGTAAGGGCATGATGTGCTTGGCTAATGTCTCCGAGGGTTTACGGACGTTTACGCATCCTGTATTGGTACCCCAATTGGCTAGATGTATCGTATTGATGTTTTAGTTGGGTTTGTTTGTACACCTTAGGTCGTAACGACTGTCTGGAGATGGAGGAATGAGACTAATAGTATAACTTAGGAACATTTGTATCGGAAAAATGTGCTTGATATGGTAAAAATTAAAGTAAAAGTTCAGGGCGCGTCATTAAACACAGGAATACAGCCTGAGACGTGGCGGGTCAGGGCCAAAACGCCGTCATCTGACACACCGTTAACGGCATACTGGGCGATGTTGTTAGTATCACGCCTTCGACGACTGCTTTACTTTCGCTATTTTCACAACCGTTGTTTCGGTACTCAATTTTTAAAAGCGACTGGGTGGGTCGCCCGCCAATTGCCAGGTGTGGGGATTGAACCCCGTACCGTGGCACAGTAGCCGGGAATAAAAATGCGCGTGTACGTTAGAAGATATATTTTGTAACTTGTTATTTTTGTTTGATGCGTCACCTTAACAACTAAAACCTGGTGACGCGATCATAACAGTAACATTTCAATAATTCATTATAGTGGTTGTTTTCCGTGTAGATTATATTTGTCAAAGCCTCATCACCATCATCAGAACGTCGCTACAAACCCAAAAATGAATGTGTTTGATAAAGTCACTTCAGGTCCCAGTAGAGATGATAGCATGACCCTAAATTGTCGATATCTGCAAATAAAGAATATCTGAAATGACTTCATCATTGACTCTTCAATTTGGCCCAAGTAAACCAGCTAACTCTCCACATCGAATCTAAATTCAAAACTCCAAATTTGACATGCCCAAATTTCGTATGAAGGTGGCTGATTTGTGTTTTATTACTAATGCCGCCTAGGTCCCGATGGTAAAGTTATTTATGAAAAGAGAGAAGTTTCTAGTAAGTATCCGCTTACCAACGGCTTAAGGCACCCTATGTATATGCCTTGAATGTCGGCCACCCTGTCCACAGACTTATCATTAGCATAACATATGTATGCCCTTGTTCAGCTACTTACGATTAAATCATCGCGTCACTAGCTTATGTATCACGTATATGGGCTGTCTTGCAGATTTTGTGTCGTTCTTTTAGACTTTGTATAAGTTTTATTACAACTACGTTATGTACCAGTAATGCTTCCGCAAGTTGGCTTTCCATAAGCGGCGTAAAGAAGTTGTGGACTTGTCTTTTTTGTTATTGTTTTAAATGTGTTTGTCGTTATAGCTTTAAATAGCCTTACAAATTGCTAATGTAGAGCGAACAGAATAATTGCATCGTCTTTCAACCTATAGGAACAGAAACGCGCAACAATAAGGACGCCGAAAGGCATACCGCGTCTACGAAGATAGCTGAAGACGCCGTCGATCAGCTACAAGCCAGTGAAAAATTGATTGCGGGTAGGTGTGCTGTCTCTCCTGCGAAATGCGCAGCAATTTCCTGCCTAATTTACCTCGTCACATAATTTCTTTTCAGAGCTAAATGAAACATGGGAAGAGAAACTGAAGCGAACAGAGGCAATTCGTCTGCAGCGCGAAGCTGTGTTTGCGGAAATGGGTGTCGCCGTCAAGGAGGACGGAGACACAGTGGGTGTCTTTTCACCCAAGAAAACGCCACATTTGGTTAACTTGAACGAAGATCCATCAATGTCTGAATGTCTGATTTACTATATCAAAGTGAGCGCGACCGTTTGGCTCACGAAATTGGAAAACCAATTTTCGCTTTGTTCCAGGATGGCACTACTCGGGTAGGTTCCGCTGAAGCCAACCTACCTCAAGACGTACAACTGTTCGGCTCCCACATCAAACCAGAACACTGCATCTTCGAAAATAGAGACGGCCAGATCACCCTTATTCCTTGTTCGGGCGCCATGACGTATGTAAATGGGCGGGAGGTATGACGTAAATACTAAATCCTATGAGGCAATTCTTAACGTCTGTTTTGTTCAGATACTCGAACCAATCATTCTAAAAACCGGCTCGCGAGTTATTTTGGGCAAGAACCATGTCTTTCGCTTTACCCAACCCGACGCCGTAAGAGAAAGAAGAGAAAAAGGCGAACCTATCCACGAAAACGAAAACAACGTGGACTGGAACTTTGCACAAATCGAACTTCTCGAAAAACAAGGCATTGATCTGAAGGCGGAGATGGAACGGCTCTTGAAAATGGAGGAAGACTACCGAAAGGAAAAGGAAACCGCCGACCAGCTGTTTGAGGAGCAGAGGAAGGTACTTGATGTGTTTTTGAATTACCGTGCACATAACTTAAAATTCGTTTTATCTGTTAGACCTACGAAGCACGAATAGACGCACTCCAGAAGCAAGTGGAGGAACAAAGCATGACGATGTCCATGTACAGTTCGTACACCCCCGAAGACTTCAACAATGAAGAAGATATTTTCGGTAAATTAATTAGTTTTCGAAAACTTGTGGTCAAAATTACGGGCTGAGCGCTCTAATTGGCTGAATATTCACGAGAGCGCTTTTTCAGTGAACCCTCTATTTGACGCAGAATGCAACTGGACGGAGCGTGAGTTCGAGTTGGCGACGATGGCATGGCGAAAGTGGAAACACCACCAGTTCACTTCGTTGCGGGATGACCTGTGGGGCAACGCGATTTACCTTAAGGAAGCCAATGCCATTTCAGTAGAACTTAAAAAGAAGGTTGGCTTTTAGTAGCTTACCTTCGACACAACCATACAAACAATCATGTTTTCAGGTGCAATTCCAATTCACGCTATTAACAGACACTCTCTACTCTCCCCTACCGCCAGATCTACGACCTGCAGTTGATTACGACCAAGACGATGACTACACCATACCCCGTACCATTGTAGCTGTTGAAGTGCAGGACACTAAGAACGGAGCAACACACTACTGGAGCATAGACAAGTTACGGTAGGTGGAGTTCCATTCATGGCACTGTAACCTAGTTGCACTATTATTTTTGAATATCTTGATTTCGTTTGTATTCAATCAGTCAGCGTTTGGAGCTGATGCGTTTGGTATACAATGAAGAAGTGGATCTGCCTACACCGCCCAGCGTGGAAGATTCGCTTCCATTATTGCGCTGTTTCACGCAGTGTCCACCCACGCCATCACGCTTCTCACTTACGACACTTTTACCGTCGAGGTTGGTGCCACGTTTTGCCACCATCCTGTTGATCTATACACTTTTGCATTGTGCAACACATTGCAAGTGGCTGCTTCTTTTGCATTTTGGCCTTAAAGTGTATCTAATTTTGAAATTTTGGCATATAAAGCTTAAAAGTGCATATCTGTCATACGACGACACTGTTCTCCCCCAACGACACAATGACCATCCACAGTTTTTACAATGGGCTGTGACTTCTGTGTTTCAGTATCGTATTTGTATCTTCACAATTCCTCTATCTTCTCCTTTGCTTTTTCTTGTCGGGCAGTGTGCATCTCTTTTAATTTTGTACGTTTGATCGCTTTTTTATTGTTATGGTGGCACCAACCTCTCTTTTTTTAGTTCTTTTGTATCTAAAAGAGAAGACTTTCGCTGCCAGTTAACAATCTGTGTCGTTTTTATAGGCAAAGATTGGAGCTCATGCGGGAAATGTACCATAACGAAGCGGAGCTTTCTCCAACTTCGCCAGATTACAACGTAGAATCTCTTACTGGAGGCGATCCCTTCTATGACAGATTTCCTTGGTTCCGGATGGTTGGAAGAGCGTTTGTTTACCTGAGTAATCTACTATACCCCGTCACGCTTATACACAAAGTAGCGATTGTGAGCGAGAAAGGAGACGTCAGGGGGTATTTAAGGGTCGCCGTTCAGGCTGTGATGGATGAAGATAACTCAGACCAGGTTGGCGTTAGACAGAGTGCTCGTATAGCATTCGAATCTTCTAAAGGTAGGTTAGAACACCGCGTGGTGTACTCATGTGTCAAGTTGTCTTTATAATTCAGCTATAATGGACCGCAACTCTCACAATTTAGAGGAAAGGATCATAGAAGGTCACAACGCAATAGATCCTATCAAAATCGATGAGCTAATTGAATGTGATACAGATTCCGGAAAAGGGGACAGTTCCGTATCCTCTGATTTTAAAGATGAGGACGTTCCTGACCATTTGGCTGTTGGGAAGGAATTTACATTTAGGGTTACCGTGTTGCAAGCTATTGGCGTATCAACGGAATATGCAGATATATTCTGCCAATTTAAGTAAGGCGTTTCGTTTTTGCTTTGCTCCAACATTAAAAATGCGGTTTTAGTTTTCTCCACCGTCATGACGAGGCGTTCTCGACCGAACCTGTAAAAAATACCGGCAAAGGTACTCCTTTAGGCTTCTATCACGTCCAAAATGTAAGCTAATATTAATGTAGAAGGGCATATATCTGTACGCGATATTGTTCAACAGATAACAGTCTCAACCACGAAGTCCTTCATCGAGTATATCAAGTCACATCCAATCGTATTCGAAGTGTTTGGCCACTACCAGCAGCATCCTTTGCATAAAGACGCGAAATTGGAAGGATCCGTACGGCAGCCGCCTCGCCGCATGCTCCCACCCTCCATCCCAATTTCCCAACCCGTACGCTCCAGCAAATTCGGGGCCTTACCTTCGCCATCTACAGCTCACATTCATGCAAAGGTCGACGTCCTTGTATGGTTTGAAATTTGCGAGTTGGCGCCCAATGGGGAATACGTACCAACCGTGGTGGAACATAGCGACGATTTCCCTTGCCGAGGATTATTTTTATTGCACCAGGTAAGTGCAGAAAACATTCTTATTATGTTTAGGCTTCAAATCGCGAAATTGCTTTTACCTAGTTGCAATATCAGCCAACATTGGAAACGTAAGGTATAGTAGTGACTCCGAGCGAATTGAGAGTTCAGGATTTTATGGCCACGAGCCTGTTTCTATTCACATTTTTCTTTTAAGGGAATACAACGCCGTATTCGTATTACAATTGTGCACGATCAGGCAGTGGAACTGCGGTGGCGTTCTGTACGTGAATTAGCTGTTGGGCGTATACGTAACACACCAGAATCCGATGAGGACGACGACAATGACGATTCAGTGTTGTCATTAGCCCTGTTTCGTGGCGATTATTTAGAAATGCCGGGCGAAGACCGGACCATGTACATATTTGAAGCAGCCTGGGACAGCTCGTTGCATAATTCGCCACTACTCAACAGAGTCACGTCACCCGGGGAGCAAATTTTCATGACCATCTCAGCCTATCTAGAGGTATGAAGAGTTGAGGCTTTCTCCCTTTGCATTATGAGTCATTATCTTTTTCCAGCTCGAAAACTGTGGACGGCCCGCTATTATTACTAAAGACTTGAGCATGTTAATATACGGCAGAGACGCACGCACTAGTCCCCGATCCTTGAAGCACTTGTTTTCCGGAAGCTACCGCAATGCCGAAGCCAACCGGTTAACGGGCGTGTACGAGTTGCTGCTGAGACGCGCTAGCGAAGCAGGTAGTCCAGGTAGTTCCCTAGATTAGTCTCCTTCCTACCTATGTAGTCGCAACTTGCCACTTCTGTCTTCCTTTTCTTCTGCACTCTGTCGTAATTGGCATTAGGCTGACACATTCTAGTGAAGCATGGCTGTGATATAAAGCATTCTGACGGTACTTATACGCACAATATCGAAGGGAAGGTGTTATCAATACCTTAATTTTGTAATTTTAAATCGACATCTTTGGTTGCATTTTATGGCTTGGGTACAATTCGCCAAGAACGATTCGTCAGTAATATCTTAATAAGAAGTTGGCCAGACCACAACATTTGATACTTTTTAGGTTAGAATAAACTGCCATAGAGGCAGTGTTAAGTAAAATTGTCGGGCATACGGGAAATCCTGAACGTGAGAAATATTCAGATTGGTTGTTACTCAATAAACAAGTTCCTGTGACACTTAAAACATACCGCTTGTGGCATTTAAAACAAAAGCCATACGCTGGCATGCTAAAAATCTTGTTATGGTACAAAACGGCGTTACAACAGTCAATGAGTGTTGGGAGGCCAACGACAAAAATAGCTTCCGGTCAGCTCGCGACTAGCTCAGCGTTCGGGTTGGGTTCATCTGATCTCGACAGCGCGGATTTACTGAAGGTTTGTCTAAATTTGTTGGTTTATTTTTAATCTGGGCGCCACTGCTGACAGTCGAGCTAGCTATATGAAATCTACAGAATCTACAATTTATTGCTAAAGGTAGGCTTTCGGTAAATACATAAGATAGACACAAGAGTATACATGCAACATAATTATATTACTAGATCGCGATGAAAAATGAAATATACGAAAAATTAAATGTACTACGCCTGAAGCGAGGAATCTTTCAATGCTTTATTTCAAATTATGTCATTTAAATAGGCGCACTTCAATTCATGCAACACTTTTAAAAAATTAAGTACATCCCAGCTACAACACTTCAAAAAATGTATTTACACAAGGCATAGTGTGTTTACAAGTACTTGATTAGGTTGTTGACTTTAAATTTGCCAGTCAAGATTTCACGTTTATGCAAGGCGGCTTGACTTATGGGCGCGATCAGCTGCATTCGGTAAGCCATGTGATGATCTTATCGTCGGGATACGCGAAAAACTGCGTCATGCAGGAAATTAGGAGAATGCTTGAAGAATATTTACTTGCTTCGGGCATCTTTAAATGCAACTGCTGCAGAAACGATCAAGTGAAATACGCACAAGTGCGTCGACTTAAAATGACTGTTTAAAGAGCATATTTCAAATCCGGCACAGGCGAAACTTAAAGTAAATTGAGACACTTCTCGGTCTCTTCAAAATGGTTCCCTTACGTCACGGACTCTTTTAGAATTTACGCGCCAGTAATTCTCAAAATGATCCCCGTAGCGACACCTAATGGGAGCGTCGCAAACCAATATAAAGGAGATGCGCGTTACAGAAGTCTTGAATCTAATTCTTACGGGTCTCATTAAGTGATACCAACCGTTTTAAATGAATATATTAAAACGTTGCTAACATGTTCAATTTGAAGCGATTCTAAAATAACGAAAATGTAGAGATTTGCCCTTCTTGCTCGGTAGGGCATTAAGGTGGTACGTTTTTCTAAGAGAACTGTGATAAATTAGTCATGAACATAGCTGGCTGTTTAAGAACTAGTCAATAGATTACAAGTAGAAAGCAATGATCACGGCGAATCGTTCCCGGAAAAGTGTTAACCTCGAATTATGATTGGCGAATCGTTCCCATATCCCATCTTTTCAAAATTAATCATAAGAGTTGTATTCCGATAATACTGGTATTGGTATACAAGTGCCGTTAAATTTTCTTCTCTAATTGTGCTGAGGTTATAGAGTTGCACGCAGTTAATCAAAAATACACAAACCTAGGAGTGCAACGCCGCCAACGACGGGTGCTGGATACTAGCTCGACGTACGTGCGGGGAGAAGAAAATTTGCACGGTTGGAGGCCGCGGGGAGACTCGCTAATATTTGATCATCAGTGGGAACTGGAGAAGCTCACGCGGCTAGAGGAAGTGGAGCGGGTGCGTCACACCTTGTTGCTACGGGAACGGCTTGGGTTAGACCGCTCAAACAACCAGATAAAGTTACAGCCGGAATACACCAAGAGCGAAAAAGAAGTCTGCAATATGGTGGCTAAAAATAGCAACATCAACATTACAGGTATGAGATTTTTTTATATACAGTAACATAGGAGGTAAAATTTTGCTTGGTCAAAAATTTGTCCTGAATTCTATTCGACATGACTATTTCATCGTTTGAAACTCTCCAACATAAATGAAAACTTTATTAATACACATTTTAATAAAATAACGGGCACGAGTATATAGAGAAAGCTACTTACTTATTATTATTTACAGCAGTAGAGGTTTTATTCATTGTTTCCTTTCAACAGCAGTTAAAGTAGTGCGTTCTTGGGACTAAACTTGAGCTGTGGTGTTTTTCTGCAAGTTTCCATCAATTTCGTCGTCGGTCCACCATTCCAAGCCTGAAATTTGGACTTATTTCCCGCCGATAACCTTAGGTCTTAGACTTTCCCGCGACCTTAGTTTGAGGGCTACGACCTAATTCCTTCGCCTGGAACACTGTCCATTTGATCACGCTTGTAGTGGTCGGGCATACGCAGCTGATTTAAACCAGCAGAGGGGCGGACGCGTTGAATCGCTTGGCATTGAGGTCAATTCGCACGGATGAAGTTTTTTAAAGGCCCTTGTGGCAACTCTATGGCTTTGCCGGATCATCCACTTCTTTTTGAAGTTGTAGTTGCGTGCAGTTTCAAGTACGTATTGAATAATCTCAGTGCTGGTTTACTCCAAATCCAGGAGTGTTTTATCGTAGCTTGATTGCTGGCAACCCATCTTTCTCGGCCGTGCGGGTCATTCTTGCTTGCCCAACGGATCATCCACTTCCTTTTGGATTTTAAAGGCCATTGTACAACTTTAAGGCTTTACCGGGTCATCCACTTTTTTTTTGAAGTTCTAATCACGTGCAGTTTGAAATATCGAAGCATTTCATTGTCAAATTACTCCAGATCCAGAAGAGTTTTATCGTAGCCTTAGTACTGTCAACCTATCTTTCTTGTCCGAGCTGGTCATCCATGTTTGCCCAGCGGTTGCTGTCGGTTCACCATTCGGAGTCCGAAGATTGGGGTATATTTTTCGCCGACAACCCTGAGTTGCTGCCTGATGGTCATAGGCTTTTTCAGTTTGTGGACCGAGACCTAATTTCTTCGCCTGGATTACCGTCCATTTTAGCCCGATTGTAGTGTTCGGGCGCACGCAGCTGATTTAGGACAGCAGAGGGGCGGACGAGTTGAGTCACTTTGCATTGAGGCCAATTCGAACGGAGGAAGTATTTTAAAGGCCCTTGTGGCAACTCTATGGCTTTGTCGGATCATCCACTTCTTTTTGAAGTTGTAGTTACGTGCAGTTTGAGGTATCGAATAATCATAGTTTGTCGAATTACTCTGGATTAAGAAGGGCTTAATATTAGCTTTGGAACCCAACTTTTACGCTTGAGCGGGTTGTACCTGTTTGTCCAGCGACAACCGTCGGTGCGTCGGTCCACCATTACGAACCCGACGATTGGGGCATCCGTCAATAACCTTGAGTTGCTGTCTGCTTTTTGGGCTTTCCCGCGATCTTGGTGTGCAGGCCGCGACCTAATTCCTTCTCCTGGGATACCGTCCATTTTAGCCCGCTTGTAGTGTTCGGGCGCACGCAGCTGATTTAGAACAGCAGAGGGGCGGGCGCGTTGAGTCGCTTTGCATTGAGACGAATTCGAACGGAGGAAGTATTTTAAAGGCCCTTGTGGCAACTCTATGGCTTTGCCGGATCATCCACTTCTTTTTACAGTTGTAGTTACTTGCAGTTTGAAGTACGTATTGAATAATCTCAGTGCTAGTTTACGCCAAATCCAGGAGTGTTTTATCGTAGCTTGATTGCTGGCAACCCATCTTTCTCGGCCGTGCGGGTCATTCTTGCTTGCCCAACGGATCATCCACTTCCTTTTGGATTTTATTGTCGAATTACTCTGGATTCACAAGGGCTTTATATTAGCCTTGGAACCCAACTTTTACGCCTGAGCGGGCCGTACCTGCTTGTCCGGCAACAATCGTCGGTGCGTCGGTCCACCATTACGAGCCCGAAGATTGGGGCATCCGCCAATAACCTTGAGTTGCTGCCTGCTTTTTGGGCTTTCCCGCGATCTTGGTGTGCGGGCCGCGATCTAATTGCTTCTCCTGGGATACCATCCATTTTAGCCCGCTTGTAGTGTTCGGGCGCACGCAGCTGATTTAGAACAGCAGAGGGGCGGACGCGTTGAGTCGCCTTGCATTGAGGCCATTTCGAACGGATGAAGTTTTTTAAAGGCCCTTGTGGCAACTCTATGTATGGCTTTGCCGGATCATCCACTTCTTTTTGAAGTTGTAGTTGCGTGCAGTTTCAAGTACGTATTGAATAATTTAGTGCTAGTTTACTCCAAATCCAGGAGTGTTTAATCGTAGCTTGATTGCTGGCAACCCATCTTTCTCGGCCGTGCGGGTCATTCTTGCTTGCCCAACGGATCATCCACTTCCTTTTGGATTTTATTGTCGAATTACTCTGAATTCAGAAGGGCTTTATATAAGCCTTGGAACCCAACTTTTACGCCTGAGCGGGTCGTACCTGCTTGTCCGGCGACAACCGTCGGTGCGTCGGTCCACCATTACGAGCCCGAAGATTGGGGCATCCGCCAATAACCTTGAGTTGCTGCCTGCTTTTTAGGCTTTCCCGCGATCTTCGTGTACAGGCCGCGACCTAATTTCTTCTCCTATACCGTCCATTTTATGCCGCTTGTAGTGTTCGGGCGCACGCAGCTGATTTAGAACAGCAGAGGGGCGGACGCGTTGAGTCGCTTTTCATTGAGACGAATTCGAACGGAGGAAGTATTGTAAAGGCCCTTGTGGCAACTCTATGGCTTTGCCGGATCATCCACTTTTTTTAAGTTTTAGTCACGTTCAGTTTGAAGTATCGAAGAATTTCAGTGCCAGTTTACTCCACATCCAGGAGTGTTTTATCGTAGCCTGATTGCTGTCAACCCATCTTTCTCGGCTGAGCGGGCCGTTCTTGCTTGCCCACTTCCTTTTGAATGTTGTTGTCAAATTACTCCGGATTCAGAAGGGCTTAGTATTAGCCGTGGAACTCAACTTTCACGCCTGAGCGGCGACAACCGTCAGTGCTTCGGTCCACCATTAGGAGCTCGAAAATTGGGGAATCTGCCAATAACTTTGAGTTGTTGCTTGTTTCTTGAGCTGTCCCGCGATCTTGGTTTGTAGGCGGCGACCTAATTCCTTCACCTGCAACACCGTCTTGAGCAGAAAGCCATCCCATGCCTTCAATTTGGATATCGTTACTTACTGAATTTTAATTAAAATCTGTTGTTTTAAGTTATATTGATTATGTATTTGATATTTGTAATCATCCGCCTAACGAACACGAGTTTGAGTCCATCCCCATGTGGGAGGGCTAAACTCTATTTGCCACGTTGGCTAGTATGCAGTCAGTCCATCAAACCTTATTGGATTACATAATGTTTACTATCATTATAAAGCGAAAAGCAGTCACGTTTTCAGGAATGAGAACATTTTTAAGTACATGAAGGCAAAGATAGGTTTATTCAGCTTATCGAATTTTTATATTTCCCGATGCCTTTGTAGATGGCTTTTCCAAGTTGTAGTCTCTACATCTCTACACATGCATCTTCAGCTTAAGACCCTGCCTATTTCACTGCAGCTAGCCTCGTGTACCTTTGATGTTTGTTACAGGCAGTAAATAGGTTTCTACCTGCAGCAAAATGTCTGTTAGTTTTCATATTTCGTTAGGTGTATTTGACAAAGAAAACTTTCTGATTAGGAACGGTCAAATGGAGGTCATTCAAAGACTGGAGACTTACCTTGTTCCAGTTGGGGTGGATTTTTATGGGCATTTTTTTTAATCAACTTTTTGAACAACCGAATAGGACATTAATTGTCATTCTGAACGTTCCTTGTCTTATCAGCTAATAACTTCTTGCCAGAGCTCTTGAGCCACTTGATGTAATTTTAGAAAAATATTTATCCAGTACAGCTGGTGAACCCCTTTTTACCTATCATTCTTGTCATTCTTTTATTTTATATTTAATGTGATCTAGTAACAATAGTTTGATAATATAGTTGTTAAACAAAGCGTTGTCCTGAATTGGATGAGGATTCGATGAATGAAATAGTCATTGTTAGACCGCATAATATCTTTTACACATTGTAGCAAACAATGAAAACTGTGAATACACCGAGCGTGAAATAGACCTTCTAGTCAAGTGCGTCCGATTAATCCAAGGAAAATGCCGAGACAATAGTAATAAAGACAGCGACTATACGAGTCCCTCAGACGAGCAAACGGACATGAGCACCAGCATGATGTCGAGCATGGTGTCTGGAGGGTCAATCGAACTGTGCTCTCCCGAACGGGCAGCCCTTCCTGGAGAATGCGCCCCCTTCCCACCAGCCCCAGCCTCACCACAGGGCCCCAGAGACCCCGAGCTCATCCTCTACGTGCCGGACATGGAGGAGATACGAATTTCACCGGTGGTCGCTCGAAAGGGGTATCTGAATGTATTAGACCACAATAAAAATTTATGGAAGAAACGCTGGGTGGTACGTTTTTTGCTTGATTACAGAGCTAATCATTAATTTACTACCATTTCAGGCTGTGCGTCGCCCCTACGTTTTCATCTTCCGGGACGAGAAGGACCCAGTGGAGCGCGCCCTGATAAATTTAGCAACGGCCCAGGTTGAGTACTCCGAGGACCAGTCGGCGATGGTAAGGCTTCCAAACACCTTCAGCGTCATGACTAAGCACAGGGGGTACTTGCTGCGAACGCTGAACGAGAAGGAGGTCCATGACTGGTTGTACGCCATTAACCCACTGTTAGCCGGACAAATTAGGTCGAAATCGGCGCGACGGAACCCTTCTAATAACCAAACGCAGATTGGGTACATTGGCGGCGAGGGCAAAGAGACAAATCCCAAATGAGATATAATCACGATGGAGTCTGTCCTTGTATACTAGGATTTATTTGTCTATACTTGATGTGTGTTCCAAATTTTAGGCTGTTTTTGTCAGTGGAGGTGGAAATCTCATTGGAAACGGCTTGACGTTTTAATTTGCAATAGTCCGTAAGGTTTTGAAAAATTTAAACCATTGGCTCACTGTACAGAACAAGCTTCCTTTCCATTGAATTTCGCCTCATGAATTAATATCACGGATCGTTCAGTTTGGAACTGTGCAATTAATAATGTGTATAAAATGGTTTAGATTAATTTGGCCCGTAGGCGTAAGAAGAGGTAGCCTTGAGGTTGTGAGAAATCTGTATCCATTAGAATTTTTAGATTTTTTAAACGGTATCAAGGTCGACTCCATGTACTGACTGTCGAAGGGATTGATGTAACTGCTTTCTGAGAGTTGGTAAAGCAGGTAGGAAATTATTTATAGCCACGACTTAATAACTTATTTATTTTAGCACGAAATCTTAAGTATTTATTGTTTTTCTACGTGATCGGTTTTTAAGTTTTGTGATCATTGCTATTATAATATAATAACTCCGTAGTATTTGACTATAAGGTTACTTATTGGCATGCACTGAATACTATTTAAACCCCTAAATTGTCGTCTTACGTTTAAGATCTCAATGTACTAAAATTTAATTCTTAATTAAATAGCTGTTATCCCAAGATGCTTGTAATTACGATAACATAACTTTAAGAGGTAAATAAGATAAACTAAGGATCAATACGTTCCCACTTAGGTTTACATGGACTTTTGGCGACTTCTGTTTATCAATGTAATAACTAATAACTGAAAAAGGGATTGCCAAAGGTCTCGTCTTTCCTGTGTTTCTATGTGAAGTCATTCCAGATATATTTACAATTTAAATACGATAAGGCCTCAATGTTTATTGTTTTTAACGACTTAGGCGGCAGCTTAAACCCAGCATATTATATATCAGTATGATCCCACAGTTGCTGTATATTCATAAAATTATATACAGGGTCAGCTGTAGGAAGAATGATTTACGCAGCGAGTATTTATTCCGCTAGAAATATTACTGTTAACTTTTGGGTAAACCTTGGAAAAGGCGTTGTTAATATTGGTGATATATGAGTGACCAAAGGTCTGAAAACCGTCAGTAGAGTATTCTCAACGGTTTAGGCAAAGTACAGGGGATGTGTGGCATTTATGGACCAGTAAGTACCTTCCTATTATAAATATGCGAACTTAAATTATATATTTCAACAAGTATCTTCTTACCAACGTCCTTAATATTTGCTGCTTTGATAATTATACTTCTAATTAAAAGTTGCTACTATGGAACAGACTAGAAATATCATATAATAAAGCTTTATAGCAAAAGTTTGTAAATAGTAGGAATATATTTCCTGGTCTATAAATCTGGCAAGCCATTTTTCAATCTAATAAACTTGCGAAAAATGGCCATGCGTTCGCATTTTTAATATGCCGCTTAGCAGCACCCGAAAGTAATATTTTTCTGATGTATGTATGTGCCGTTTGAATAAAGGTCCAATTATCAGTAAATTTCTGAAGGTGACGAGGAATTTCTGAAAGAGAAAAATCCCCCTGAGATGTATGCCTTTTGTGGACGATGAAAATAGGCTACGCACAATTTCACTACAGTTTAAATTTCATACTTGGCGAACCAAACCTAGTAGAATGATTTTGAGGTATTCACGAAAATGTAAAAAGTGTTAGTATTCGTGTCACTATCACGCAATCCTTGCTCACAGCTATACGTAAGTCTTTGATTTGGTGTGAACGTAGGCCTGAAAGGAATTGAAGTTTCAATGTTTTGGTCAAAACCGTGTCGGGTGATAACTAGGGAAAACCAGCTTTCGTTACTCCTGCAAAGTTTCTCGTTGCTTTTTATATTTTTTGGGGTATTTGCCGAAGCTTCTTCGAACTTTTCGAACAACCAAAGTTGAAGATGCATTATAACTGCAGTTTAATAATATCTTGCATGTGATATTATACTACTACCTACGTACTACTGTTTCAACAGCAACATAGTCAAATAATTGGTTGGATGTATATTTGATAGTTTAATGCGCCCTTACATTCTCGACACAGTTTTCATTTTGTGATGTCTCCAAAGGTATATTCGTGCATTTTCGATTTTGAACTTTAGATTCGTTGCTATTTGTTAGAAATGCTTGTTAAATATTATAGTTTTATTTTTATAGTTACCTACTCTCCCCACACACCCATGCTATGCTTAAAACTATAGCTATGAATGTAAAAAAAAATATGTATTATGTACTAATACCATGTAGTTATAAATCTTTTAGGTAAATTATTTGTAACTGGAACCATTTTTGGCAAAGCCTTGATTGACAATTGCTGGTTTTTGCCAAATACAACTTTATTATTGTATATGTTGAAATTGTGTAAGCATTATATTGAATAAAGTGTACAAAAACCAACACATTTCGTTATATTGTGCTTGTAACACAATGTAAAAAGCATTCCCTAGAAGTCTTGAGAGCAGCAGGTGGCCATTAGTCCCAACTCAACTTTATAATGCTTAAAATGTTCACAAATTTAATAGTGAGAGTATTTTACTGTAGTGATATGTTCCAAAGACAAAGTTTATTTTGTAAGCACTGTATCTGAGAAATCTATTTTGTATCGATTCTAATTTTTTCGTATATGAGGTGGGAACTAAGCGACAAATGATAAGTAGAGAATTTGATTTATAGACACAGTGCTAGGTAAGTTTATTGGTCTAAGCAATTAGGCAGGAGTCCTGATTACAGCAATGTAAATGCAGTAGAAACAGCCTTGGACTTTTGCTTGGGATGCAATTTCGTCGATATACTGTTTCCATTGTGTAGCGTTTGTTGAGTTAATATTGCAATGCTTTCTGGTATATTTATTTAATAATAGCATTAATTAATTTTGCCCCAAATAGGTGGGTAACTCTGATTGGATCCAGGTTCGTTTTAATTTTACTTTGATTCAAAGAATACCAAAAAACAGGAAATTACATTTATTCATCACTATTTACAATTCACGTAATAAAGATAAAAATAAAACAGTATGTAAAGTATTATTTCCGCTTTGCGGTTAGACCACGCAACTGGCAGGAGCGGGCTTGGCTCAAACTGGGCCGACGATCATTGGCATTCCTAGGGTATTTCGGCGGACGTTGGCAGAACTGTGGATGTAAACAAATTTTAGCAAAAGTGTAATGGAGACATGATGTTCTCAGTTATTTTATTTAATGAAAGCAAATAAATTTTCAAATACCACCTTGATGAACTTTCTTTGTTCCCACGTGCGCGACCGCGAGATGAGAATTGGTGATAACAGTGAGTGATAAAAGGCTATCTGTGGTTGAATAACGGATAGATCGCGCGTGCCGAGGTCGTGTAAACACAACACTCGGGGTAGGTTAATTTTTAATCTGGTGAAATTGCAGATTATGCAGGAAAGTTCGGGCTACATCTCAGCCAAACTACGGAGCTTTTGGAACTTTAAATTAACGGGGTTAACGTGCCCTGATCTTCAGGTATACGTTGTGTTAAATTACGAACTTATGGAGGTTTCGTGAATATGAACTGGCTTGGCGTGCTCTGAATCCTAAGTATGGGCTAGGCTAGACGCGCCACGAACCCCAGGTGTGCGCCGTTTTAAATTAATAAATTATGAAAGTTTCGTAAATATGAACTGGCTAATCTTGACGCGCCCTGAATCCCAGGTATGCGCCGTTTTAAATTAATAAATTATAAACTGAATGGAGCGGGTCGGAGATATTTTTCAGGAATCTGAATCTAAATTTTCTAGAAGAATTCTGGTATAATTCTGGTGCTCCAACTGGACCGAGCGTAGAGCTCTCGCCAGTTGGGGCCGGCGGGCCAAGTCGGGGAATCGGGATAATTTCTCGGAATTATTCTCGGATTAATTCTCCCCGAGTTCGCGGAACAATATTATTTTATATCTAACTGGCGCGTCCCCTCTCTGGACAAACTTAAAAGTGGAAGAGGCGCACTGGACGATTCCTCGTTTAATTCGCGCATAACGGCGAACTTGCGGCTGCCGGCACTCTGAGGTTCTTGTAACGCCAAGATTAAGCGCTTTTAATTTCAGATTAAAGTTCAGTAGCGCTTAATCAGGAGCGAAACGTTACAATATATAATATAATAATAACATATCAATAAAAAAACCAATTAGGGCAGGTTGTGATATGTATGTGTTATACGTTTGGCAGTACTGAAGTGTATTGTTAGTCTATGTCAAATTCGAGATTAGTAGGTTAGGTTTTGTTTGTTGTTTGACACAGTCTGACGTAAAACTTAACCTGCAAATATCGAATTTGACATAGACTGACAATACACTTCAGTACTGCCAAACGTATAACACATATCACAGCCTGCCCTAATTGTTTTCTTATTGATCTGTCTGTATAGTGATTTATTGTCCAACAGAAAAAGCTCCATTTATAGGACAATATAGCAGGGGATAGGGAGTCATTAAGCATTCCGTTTATCCAAAGTATTGAATATTAAGTAACGTGCGATTCGGTGAAATTAAACTATCGATACCTTTGTTCTGTAAGTTTCTGGCTCCATTGGGACGTGAAAAAACCATTTAAAAAGACATTAACGTTTCTATAAATTTTAGTTAAGGCAATCAGTGCACACGTCCAGGCTTGGAGGTGACACATGGCGACTCTTGTTAATAGAGATAATGTTCTTAAACCAGTAAGATGTTATAGAGCATCAATAGCGATGCACTCATCTGACATCTTCTACTCTTTCGTCCCGTCGAGCTCAGATGCTGTAGTTTTCAAGTCAGTTTTATCAGAGTATCATAGGTAAATCAAGTGTATTGAGAGTTTCGCGGCCATGGACGTCAAACTGCGCGTTCAGGATAGCATTCGCAGTATTGTACTATGTTTGGTACCGTCCACTTCTGTTTTCGGAGCAAAAAGTTGGTCGAAGTACCTTGGGTAGAAAGAAGTGGTTGTCGAATTAATTAACGCGGACATTCCAGCTTCGGCGCCGGGGTGATAACCATGTAAAGAGGTCTACGTTGTATACTAATACGGCCATGAGTTTCCATACAGGAAGGCAGTGTTTTCGAGTCGCTTTAAAGAAGATTAAGCAGGAAACTCTATTGTGCCTGAAGTTTATTAAAAAAAGTGTAGGTATTTGCTGAAAACTCCTGTTACATAGTTCACGCATTCCGCTCTCTTATTGAGCATTTAACAGCGCTGCCCTGGGGAGTCTTGTGCATGGTTGCCCGCCAACCTGCCAGGTTTTTCACAGAATCAGGGTTCCGAACATCGCCTTTCAGAGAGGTAAGTGTTTCGAGCTGGGGGTGTATGTCTTTAGAATTTGGTATCTTAAAATTACTGCATTACCGTATACGTATTCCACAAAGGCTGTCTATATTGTTCCAGGCCATGACACTGGCTTTGTTGCCAAATTGTGTGCTAATTTATTCCAAGACACGCTAAGTTTTGTTAGTTTGAAATATATTTGACATTAAAAACTATTTTGACAAAGCAGTTCATATAAGTTACAAAAATGCCTTTGAAGTGTTGCTTACCAAGCTGCAAGTCAACTTACGCTTCATCAGTTGCTCCATATGTTAGCGTGTTCAAGTTTCCATCTAAGGAAACGGTTACACAAAAAAGGAAAAAAGTTTTGCATTTAGAGAACTGGCGGATTGGAAAGGGGAGTGTTGCGTGTGAAAAGCACTTAAAGGAGCAGATATAAAGGGTAATAAGATGAAGAGACTGCAATATCACTAGCTCCCAGGCAAGTTATTTTGAAGTAATTACTGTTTTAGATAAAGTCAAAATAGTAGCAATGGAGAATTAGGTACCTACCAATTAGGAATTGTTTTAAAATCGAATATTACGGTGAATTGACCCACTAGGATGTAAACAGGGGCGATTTTATAGATTGTTTTATCAACTGGCATGTATCACAATGATAGAAACAGTGCACTGACATATTGTTCATTTAGTGACCAAAACTAGTAATTTTTTGTTAAAGGTTGTCGCAGCCATGTTGCCAAATTATGGTAGGCCATTCCAAAGGTTACTTTATAGGCCCAGTATCATGGACTGGAACAATATTTCATGCATTTATATCATACTTAATCGTAATTGATATTTATTCTGTTTACTAGGTGTTATTGGTGAGTGATTGTCTAATAAACACAATGCTTGAGATTTCCCCGCATGGAAAGACTATGCACCATTTGGAAACTTCGACTGGATTGGGGTTACTCTATAAAATTCCTTTAGTATGTAAGGTAGGGTGAATATAGCGTATCAAGTTATATCGTGCTTACGTTTGTTGTGTAGCAAGAATGCAGTCGTGCTCTCAGGTTCTATAAGCGCCAAAGTATATGATCGCAAGATAAGTTCAGTCAGGCAACACGATCTGTATATTTTTACTACACATCGCAGGACAGCTTCTACTGAGTTGGGAGCTTCCCCGAAACACCCTAGGCTACAGCAATCAACTCAGTAGCGCCTAACAACCAATAACAATCTCCTTATCTAATATCATAACACCTCCATCGTTTTTATGGTGTGTAAATACTGCATGCCCACTGATGAGACGCGAATACAAAGCGTATAAATCTAAACGCGTTCCCTGGGTAAATAATGAAATAATAAGGCTAGGAGAGGAACTAAAAAACTGTTTTGTTACAATGCGTATGATAAACACTGACACTGCCAGATTGTGTTATCTAGAAAAGAAAAAACAGTACAAGCGCATTATAAGGAATGCTAAGAAGAATTATTATGCAAATTTAATAAATTCTGAAGTAAATAAATCCAAACTGTTGTGGAAAATTGTAAACAGCAAAAACGATAACGCTCATAAAGCCACTAAAAAAATCTCAATAATGACCGACGGTGGTGTTCTCATGCATGATACTACAGCAGTAGCCAACACATTTGCTGAATATTTTTCTACAATAGCAGAAAGGCAAGTTGTGGAGCATTTTGGGGTAAATCCGCCCCAACCCCAAACATCTACAGCATCTACCAGCGTAGTCCACACAATGTACTTTTACCCTGTAACTGAAATGGAGGTAAAGACTACTATTTTAAAACTAAACAATAATTCCTCTCCAGGAATAGATGAACTCTCGATAAAACTAATTAAATAAGTATTTGACGCAATTTCTGCCCCTTTGGTGTTTTTTGTCAACTTATCGGTAACAAGTGGCGTGTTGCCGGATGTTCTAAAACTGGCAAAGGTGATTCCTGTGTTTAAAAAGGGTAATCCCCAACATTTAAGCAACTACCGACCGTTATCGGTTCTCAGTGTGTTTTCAAAAATAATCGAAAAGATAGTGTGCACAAGGCTAACAGCATTTCTCGATAAATATAATCTCATCGCTGACGCTCAGCACGGCTTTCGGGAAGGACGATCTACTGAATCAGCATGTTGCCGTTTTTTAGACCGCATCTATACTGATGTTGATTGCAATAAGTTTGTGGCGGCCTTATTTTTTGATTTTAACCGGTGCCTTTGACACGATTAATAGTGACGTGTTGAGCACGAAATTATATAATCTGGGCATAAGGGGCCAGTCTTAACATGGCTGCTATCTTTCTTAAAAAAAAGTAAAAATGGAAGGCCAATATACACAGGCACGAAATGTGAATTTAGGAGTCGTGCAGGGTTCCATCATTGGACCTTTAATTTTTTAAATATTTATAAATGACTTGTCATTGTATATTAAGTCTGGCCATGCAGTAATTTATGCGGATGACACTTCTGTAATTGTTACTTGCGATAATTTGGATGATCTTAACAATAACATAGATACCGTACAAAAAGATGTTGACACCTGGTGTAACACCAACAGACTGATTTTAAACAACAACAAAACAGTCTGCGTATTGTTCGGAAGGGCCCGGGGTATGTTAGCATCTTACAATACTTATCATGTAAAATTGTTAGGTAGTTACTTAGATAATGACCTCGGCTGGAGTAAGCAGGTGGATTATGTTTGTTCACGATTAAATTCTGCATTCTACCTGTTGCTTCAATTGAGATCAATCTTAAATTCCGAACAATTATTATCTGTTTACTACGCACTTGTCTACTCGCATATGCCATACAATGTGTTATTGTGGGGAAGGTCAAAATCAGCTAAGCGCATTTTTACTTTCTCGCATACGGTATAGAGAAAGTATTGTAATCGTCAAAAAAATCGACTTCGAGATTTTGACGAATCTTGACGTTTTAGACCTCCTAGAGTCCGAAAAAACCATTTTTCGAATTATGTCTGTGTGTGTGTGTATGTGTGAACACGATAACTTAAAAACGAAATAAGCTAGACCCTTGAAATTATGTACATAGTCATTATTCAAAATTTGTAGATTCCTATCAAATTTTGAGCGAAATCGGTTAATCGGAAGCCGCACTTTACCTAAACAGGTAGCGGTACCTATTCAAGTAAAGTACCAGTTTGCTTCGAGATATTTGAACAAAATTTTGTACATACATTTCTTATGTAGAAAAACTACCAGATATTACATTTCAGCATGATCGGTGAACCGGAAGTGGCATTTTACCTAAACAGGTAGCGGTATCCATTCAAGTAAAGTACCAGTTTGCTTCAAGGTATTTGCGAGAAAGTCTAGGGGAGCACACTCCCGATTTTTATATTGCAAAAACGCATTGTGCATCTAATCTACAACCTGACACCCAGAACGTCATGCCGACGAACTTTTGTGGATAAAGCTTTATTGACCTTTCCTTGCGTTCTGATATATAAATCTGCGCAGTATGTATTCCACAACTATAGCATGTTTATAAAAAACAAAGACTTCCACCAATACCCTACCAGAAGCAATTCGATGCTAATGATCCCACAGCATCGCACGGCTAGTTATGAGCGATCACCGAAATACACCTGCATTAAAATTTTCAACTCGCTGCCGGATTTCATTATCAAAAGTAGTAATGTTAATGAATTTAAGCAAAAGCTGCGCAATCACTTAACAAAAAAATGTTATTACGGTATAGGCGAACTGTTCCAGTAGTTTTTGTATGTAATTTCGTTTTTTTAAATGTGTTAGTATTAGTTTCGACGCGTCTACGCTAAACATGTATTTGGTCATTAAGACAATAAACTATTATTATTATTATTATTATTATTATTATTATTATTATTATTATTATTATTATTATTATTATTATTATTATTATTATACGTTCCGGCCGACTTGACTTCTACAGGGTGTTCAGAAAAGGTGGTACCAAATATTAGGCGTAGGTAGGTAGTACTCATTGAAGTAAGACAAAAAGTTCCCACGTCTAAAAATGCGATTCAAGGGAGCTACAACCCTGTTAAAGTTAATAGATAAACGCAATTTTGTTTAATTAAAATAGTAGAGATAGAGAAAATTTTGTGTAGTTTACCATACCTGCTCGATTTTTTATGCTGGATTTAACTCTAATATTAATATCAGGTAAATTAACATTTCTGTTATTTGTACTACCAAACACGACAACAGGTTTTGATGGGTTTATTTTAAGAACGCGAAGTTCTGACAATTCTATCAGTTTGTTGCGATCATTATTAATCAGACTGCAGGCATTAAAAGAGTCTTGTGACTTGAATGACAAATACATCTGGGTGTCATCAGCGTATTGATTGTACTGGCAGTGTTTTAAAGAAGAACTATGAAGCAAAGAACCCAAGATTGGACCTTTTGGTAAACCTTGTATATATCTCAAGTATTAGATTTCTGGTTTTCTAAAGTTACATTGTTTCCTGTTTTTTAAGTAATATTCAGATAGTCTAAGGCTGGCGTTTGGATTATGTTGAAATAATAGGGACATATTGACACATAGGAATCACTTATTATCGATTCATGTGCACCGTAGTAAGTTAAACAAGACTTCATTTCAAAGACAAATATTAGCTGAGTATGCTAAGCTATTTATAAATGGTAAAAGATTTGCTTGCACTGTAAAATTGTTTTTTAAATATCGGCGCTTTTGTGGACACTTTTCATTTGTATTTCTGCCATTCAACAGTAAAATTTAATTGTGAAAAATAGAAAATAGAAACTGTAAAATAGCTTACAGGAAGATACGATTGTTGATCTTTTATTTACGACCTCATTGAACTATTTCTGGCGTTTACATTTTAATAATAAGTGATTCCTAAATAAATTTAAGCTGTTGTCATTTAGGACGAATATTACAACGCCAAATGTCGGTTATTGGTGCTGTTTTTGCAGACACCTGATAAATTTTCACACAAATAGCGTATAAATAGTTTAGACATTGTAAGACAGATGTCGTGTTGTCGTTAAAAACCTTATCTAACTATACACAGGGTCTCTAAGAAAACCAAGGTTGTGAACGTGGCACGAACTGCGGTAAATTTAAACTTTTGCAATGCAGTCCGAAGTGCGAAATTTACAATACGGTAAATCGCGAATACCAGTGACAGTTGATGATTATTATTAGAGCGCGGATTTCTAACTTTTTTGCTATACGTAATAATTAATAGCTGAATAGAAAAAAATTGGAACGAAATATAAATTATGAAGAAAATAGTTGTTTAAGAATATTTATTTTTAGGTTGAAAAAGTCATTACTACCAAAATCTGCCATTGAAGTAAACGTTTCTCTTACTTTTATAACAGTTATATTATAGAGTTTTTGGGAACCAATTTGCTTTACATTGTCACAAACTCACAGTCTCTTACACAAATATTATACAGGGTGGTAAACAGTCTGGAACACCTGGAATATCTTGCTAAATCTTGTTTTGTGACAAAAACGCATGAAAGTGTCAAAAAAACATTGTAAATTTGCTATATTTTGAAATACTTCAGAACTATGTACGGTGGCGTACGCCAGCAGGGTCAACAAAGGCATTTTTTTGTAAATGATAACCCTTATTTTTTGTTCGAGGAAGTGAAAGTGCACATTGTTTTGAATATTGTAATATTGAAGTTTTATAAAGTTGCATAAAAGGATTTTCGAGAAAAATGCAAATAAAGATTTAATTGGACAAATTGATTATTTCATAATCCTTTATCTAATAGACTTGTCCGTCCGTCCGTCCGTCCGTCCGGGACGCTGTTTCAGCAGCCAAACCGTAAGAGATAGAGAAAAAAGTTTTTAAAGTTATATGTTTAGAATGGTCATGTCAGCTCAGGAACCGAATTTCAGTCACGTGACACTTCCGGTTTTCGAGAAATCAAAAAAAGACCGTTTTTCAAATAGAACGCTTATTAAATAAAAATGTTTCAGTAGCCAAACGGAGCTGCGACCCTCTGCGCCTTAAAACGTCGATCGGTTAGGCAACCACTTTGACACCTTCCAGGTCTGGGTACAGTTTTTATTTAATACGCGTTCTATTTGAAAAACGGTCTTTTTTGTTTTTTTAAATGAGACATTTGTCTCACTGGATTGCTTGTTTATTTACTATTTTGTCTAAAAATCGTTGAAACAAAAATGTTTATTTACTGTCAATTATGTCAAATTAACTTTCAGCAAAATTGGTGCTTTTGATTTTCTGTTATCTGAACTCGCGAAATCTTACAATTACGGCTATGGAGAAGAACTACAGTGGAAGTCTGCGCTCTCTTTAATGAGGCTCATCAAGCTCGTCCGCCAATAGCACGATCTACTGTAAGTAAAATTAAAATAAATACAGAGAACGTGGGCAATTGGACATGTACGTGATTTACCCAGAGCTGGTCGCCAAGCAATCTATGCAGATCTGCAACTTGACATTATACTAGGAGTTGGTAAAAATCCACATTCAATTTCCCGTCAGATTGGCTTGGATGTGAATTTGAGTCATATTACAGTGCTTAATGTTTTTTAAAATAAACATAAATTCCACCCTTATAAAGTTGCATTGACCCAAGAATTATCAGAAGATGATTTTGATCGTCGAGTGCAATTCTGTGAAGAGATGCAAAACTGCTGTAATAATGAAGAACTGATAGCTTTATACCCAAAATTTCTTCATGCCACTTAATAAAAATTTTATACTACAATACTCCAAACGATGTGCTCTTCCTCTTCCTCGAACAAAAAGTAAGGATTGTCATTTTATAAAAAATTGCCCCCTTTGACCCTGCTGGTGTACGCCACTGTACATAGTTATAAAGTATTTCAAAGGATAGCAAATTGACAAGGCTTTTCGACCCCTCCAAGCGTTTTTGCCACAAAACAGATTTTACAAGATATTTCAGGTGTTCCATACCTTCTTACCACACTATATAGTCGTAGAATATGCAGCATTATGGAAACGCTAATGAATATTATTAAACATAAAAAAAAATTTACCTGACTTGCTCAACTGCTGTACGCGTTAATCGTTAGTTACAAAATCGTATTTTTTTAATCAATAAAATATTTTATAATATTAATTTTAATAAAAATTACTATTTGATTCTAACTTTTATGCGGCCCTGTCGCTGGACTCGTGCCTCTAAGAAGCACTATTTTATAGATGTTTTATAAGAATCACCTAAATAGTTTAATTATCGCATTGAACACAAAACTGTTGAATGTAGATATGTAATGTATTAATATAACAATTTAAAAAATATTTTTTGATAGTATCTTGTAATGATTAAATAATCCATTAAATAGTGGCCATCTGATTTCCAGTGTGTTAATACTTAAATAATAATTTATTGTTGAACTAATTTTAGTGACTATTTCCGGCATCTTCTATTATCCAATCAAACGCCATGATTTTCCAAAATTCAACCAATCATGTATTTTTATAGTGGCAAAAAATCCAATTTTATCCTTGAGATTTTATCAGTTTCTTTTACCACTTGTATCCATGGAAACCACTAAATATGTTGTTTTAAGGAATGCGGCATTTCAAAAACGTCATTAAACTGTCATTGTGAATCAGTATAAATGCCATATTCATTGTATACTGATGATACAAAATGAACCCATATTTGGGAAATACTCCACAAAATGCATTTCGGGCTCATGATTTTGATCGGAAAATGTTTTACTCAAGATTTGTTGTTTTTTGGCAATGCCTTCGACAAAATACATTTGACAAATTCCCTCGCCTATCAAGTTAGTTTGTCTTGTGATATTGCAAAAACAAGAAACGTTCGTAAAACATATTTACCGAAAAAATCATTTGCCCTTAATATATTATTACTGATAAAAAATCAGCCATTAAAAAAGTGCATTTTGGCTTAAATATCATGCATCTGCGCAGTATATAGCTGGGTGAAAAAGAGAAATTATAACTCTGTATAGTGTATTTGCTAGGAGACC